>VZTO01012813.1:210662-243003 GCA_013400615.1 Syrrhaptes paradoxus
TCTTGTCTTCACACCTCCACGCTACTAACCGCGGCCACGTCTGATCCCTCTCAGATCATGTACTATCAGCAGGCCATCATGAAGTCCAGAGTGAAATCTTCTGTCTCCCTCGGAGGGTAAGTCCCGATTTCCTTCTGTCCACGTGTTTATTAGTCTTCAGCACTCATCTCCTAATGAGATGATTAAGCGATCTGCTCTGGCAGCTGGTGACTCAGTCGGGAATCGATGTGATGGCCACCCTGGGTGGGGTCTGGGCTGTGTGTGCCTGGGCCAGCAGGCACAAGGCAGAGGAGGGGTCAGAGTCCCAGTTGTGATGAACAGGCTCCCTTGGAGCTGAGCAGGGCTTTGGTAAGACTGGCTGCAGATTCTCTCAGCTGACATTCCCTCTGGAATCAAGAGATGTTCAGACAGGTCAGGGCTGGAGTGCAGAGCCTGGGATCCAGCACAGCTCTGCAGCCTGGAAAAGGCGCTGGGTGGAGGCTGCCTTGCGAGGACGCAGCGGTGTGTCCGTCCTGTGCCGGTTCCTGTGCGGGAGCAGCAACAAGCGGAGACAGACGGGCCCTCCTGTCCCTGGTCCCAGCCTGCTGGGCCGGCTCAGCCGCAGTGAGTGTTCTCGCTGGTGTGATGCTCGGCAGAAGGCAGCAGAGCTGGGGAATTCGCTGGTTGTTCCGTGTGACGAAGGAGCACACGCCTCTCCATGAACTTTCATCCAAGCAATTAATTAGCAATTCCTCTTCTTAGTGGAAGTGTTTCCTGATCAGATTCTTGATGAAGCCAATTAAGAGCAAAGCTCCCAGTCCTCGTGTTCGTGTGTTTGCCACAGGCATTTCCTACCTGGAATTTGATGTGCTGGCCGGTTTCCTAGAGGTGCAGTCCACACCACCAGCCTGCTTTACATAGTTATTGCCACCCAGAGGTTCATATCCAACCTGAGATAAACAATGTGCTCAGGCCTGTTCCCTGGGAGAAGACAGCTGTGGATGGATGAAATGGGAAGCAGTGCTGTCTTCTGAGAACCACAGCCTGCAAGGCACCAGCAGTTCTGCTTGTTTCAGCTGTCACTGACTCCCAGGTCACTTAAAACTCTCTTGCCCCAATTTTCCAAACTGTGAGCTGGAGCTGGGGACACCTGGCTGCCTCCCAGGAATGTTGTGGTGCTTCACTGTTTGGCCATGGAGATTTTCACTCATTACTCCCAGTCTTCTGATGGGATAATGCCAATTACCTAGATTAAAAAAAATCCTCAGGAAATCAGAATCTCCATCTCAGCTGCAGGATTGGGTCCAAATCAAATTATTATTGATGAGGATATGAGCAGCTACTAGATAGCTTATATGCATCAGAGCGTTGCGTTGATTTAGGAGGAGCTGCAAAGCACTGATCATTAAAAGGACAGAGCAACGTTACCTGAGTTGACAGGTACAGATTTGGAGCTTGATTAGAATCTATGGATTGGAGTGAATGATGCAGGTGCTGAGTGCCTTGGCATTGCCAGTGAAAGGATAGCATCAAGCACTCCTGCGCCAAACCCGTGGTATGCTTTGTGCAGCAGCGTTGTATAATTGCAGGACCTGCGCCAAGGTGCCTGTTAGCAACGGGCCCTTGGACAGTGCTCGCCCGGCTCGGAGCACATGAAAGCAGCTTGGCCTGAAAGGAATTTTAAACGCAGAAACCAGATGATTTTTTCAAGAATGAAAAAGGGAGGAGAAAGCTAAAATTCCAGGACATTAGTGAAATCGGTTGTAATTACAAGTCTGGCCAACTTAGAAGGCAGAAGTGTTTGTCTGGTTCCTGCTAGGACAGAGACATTTTTGCTTTGTATCGAGCCCTCAGACTCGTTTCCAGAGGAATGAGCTGTGCGGTAGGTGAGCGGAGGCAAGGAGAAGCCGCCGATGAAGAGGCAAAAGGAGGGGATGGAAGAGTCTTGTATCTCCCAGCGCTTGTGCTGACAAAATCGCTGCTTTGAAAGACAACCAGGGGATTACTGCTTGGGAAATGGGAAAGATTAACTGGGCTGATGAATCATTTTTTCTAGTAAGGCAGGGGCCACATTCCGGATCGCCGTGGTGGAAGGGCTGCACCTCTGAAGATGTCTATAGTCTGTGCAACAATTTATTTGGTTGCGATGGGGCTGGCTGCAGTTCTGCTTGTGAATTAATATTTTGATTTTGTTGGGTTTACTTGCAGGCTTGTGAAGTACTCTGAGCAGTTCCTCTCCAATGATCCTATCCTGTCTGGGTGTCTCCCCAGCAACCCCTGGGTAACAGATGACCCTGAGTTCTGGGACCTCAATGCGAAACTGTATGTATTTGTATTCTTATGCCAGCTTGTGGTTTACACTGACCTTTGTGCTGATCGAATCAGAAAAGGGAACCACTGATTTCGTCATGCTATCTGGTCTCTTATCACGAGCAGGGAAGCGTTCCCTTTCTGACATAGCTTGGCCATGCTAAAGAAGCTGTCTCTTGAGAATAGTCCATGCTGAACTTGTGGCATTATCTTCTTCAAGTGGAGCCTTTGTTAGTGTTGCAGAAATCCCTAAACTGATGATGGGAGCATGCACTCAGCCCCTGCTGAGTGGGTCTAATCCTCCCCTTGGATGAGTGAAGTCCACTTTTACTGGCACAGGAGCGGAATATGACCGGTTATGCTCAGCTTTAGTGTTAACCTTGCCAAATGAGGTGCTGCCAATGGTGTAGAAATTCAGGGTTCTAGTGGCCTGTGGTCCTTGGCCACACCTCAGGCTGCTTTCTTAGGAGAGAGTTTGGGCTGGAGACACATACTGGTGGTCCATCCTTTCTCTGAGTTCTCCCTTGGTTTTGCATTCAGAAGGTATTTGCTAATCACACAATGGCATCTCTGGGCTTGAAGCATACAACATATTACCAGTTGTAGTCGACCGGCGGAGTTCGTTATATTCAGCGCAGGGGGGCTCCTTGCGATCGGCGCGCGAAGTTCTTGGACACCACCCAGACGAGCCAATTATGATGAAAGTGAAAGCCATTTATTGTGTGTTGCGCACTTGCTTTTATACAGAGCTCTTTCAGATTTGGCAGCTACTGATTGGATACAATAATTCAAAATTCTTAATAACAAAATCACTATTGGCTACCTTCAATCCTGGGAACGTAACCTTCAAAGCTATGTCAACATAACCTCTAAAATAACTTAGTTGTGCTAATTAATTTCTCTCAGTTTCTCCTTATCTTCCTCACGTCCTGCATAATTGGATGCCTCTGCACATCTGGTTGCTTTTCTTCTTTCCCAGGATCCTTTATCAACCTTATAATTACAAAGCCTAAAGTTAGTATCATAGCTAAAATTCTACTTCGGCACAAAGCGCCCCTACACCAGTTCTCATCTGAGACCAGCAACCCTGTCAGAGTGATAATATCCCATTAGACAGCCCCAGGGGACACCTTCACAGAATGCTTTTATGAGAAGCAAAGCTTTGGGCAACGACCAGTTGTAACGGGACTCAGTCAAACCTCCGGCAAAGCCGGGCCATCATTGTGAGAGCAGCATAAATCCAAGATAATTCCTCATCCCGCTGTGTACCAAGTTGTTTAATTATGGCTTACTTAGTGTGCTGACTTCAGGAGCTCGTTACAGCAAACAGAGAGTGCTGAGAAGTCTCTTGGCATTCCAGCAAAGGGCATTTGGGTTTTAATTAACCTGCCAATTAGATGGACCACATGAAATTGGCAATGCTGTTTGTTTTCAACCTGTGCAGAGTGGAAATCCCCACCAGAATGCGTGTGGAGCGATGGGCCTTCAACTTCAGTGAACTGATACGAGACCCCAAAGGTCGGCAGAACTTCCAGCTCTTCCTGAAGAAGGAGTTCAGCGGTGGGTCTGTGCTGTCTCTCTCTTTGTCCCTGCCTAGGCCACCCAGCAGGATGCTGCAGAGCTGAGCCAGAGCGGAGGTGGCAATCCCTGCCTGTGCAGTAGGTGCTGTGAGCTGAGACAATGACAGTCACCAAGTAAAGGCAGTGGAAGTGACTTTGGAGGCGGTGGCTGTGCAGCCAGTGCGTGCAATACCATCTAGTGGCACAGGACACAAAATACAGCCCAGGGCACCCCCAGGCGAGCTGGGACTGGCTGGATTCATGAGCTCTTCCAGGTGTCCCTTGTCCCCGAGCAGAGAGCAGGAGGAGCTGTTTTCCCCCTTCAGTCCCAAGGGGATTTTTCTAGGTGGCTGTAAGAATTGGGGAGACTGAATTGTCCTAACACATACAGAGTCAAACCAGTTTAGGAGGGATTGTGTTTTCCTCAGTCTCGCTCTCTGCTGACTGCATCCTTGTTATGCAGGAGAGAATCTGAGCTTCTGGGAAGCCTGCGAGGATCTCAAGTATGGAGACCAATCCAAGGTGAAAGAAAAAGCAGAAGAAATTTACAAGTGAGTGTGATAATTTTACATTCTTAAAGTCTTTGTACATGAGTCCCATCACCTTCTTCTGCATGTTGTCATTCTCCAAATGATTTATTCCTGAGACTTTTCTTTGTTAAGCTGTCATCAAGTGTGGCTGTCCTATGTCCCCACATAGGAAAGGAGCTTTTAAAGATAAAAGCATAAGTATTGTTTTGTTTTATAGTTACTTTTCCTCTCTGTTTTCCACTATTCCATTTAGGTCTTAGCATGTAATTTAAATAGAGGTGTGGAGAAGCAAAGATCTTGGGGGTGCCATGAGGAGAGCAGAGAGACCCTTTCTGCTTCCAGGAAGCTGAAATTTGGTTTATATTGTGTTAACAGTGCAAGAGGAAGTCTCTGCATGTTGTACTTTTGAAGAGGAGATGGACTGCACAAGATCAGGACAGCAAATTGCAATGGGGAGCTGAAGGAAATTTTCCTTTCATGCACAGAGGAATCTCCAGGAATTCTCCAGTTGTTAATGACACTGTTGGTCCCTTCTCTTGCAGGCTTTTCCTGGCTCCAGGAGCAAGGCGCTGGATTAACATTGATGGCACAACAATGGGCATCACGGTCAAAGGTCTCCAGCACCCTCATCGTTATGTTTTAGATGCTGCTCAGACCCACATCTACATGCTGATGAAAAAGGTTTGTCATTTGTTTCCAAAGCCTTAGGGGGATTCCAGTTCTCTGGGCCTTTCCGTGCCTGGTTCTGCTGTCAGCCCTCGCTTTCAAGTGGCCTTTGTTTGAAAATCCCTCAAATTTGCTGACTTAAGCAAGCACTGGTTCAGGCCTTTGCATTTTGCTGCTTCTTCTTCCCTCTAACGCAGCATGTCCCCAAGGTGCTGGAGGTCAGGTGTCTGCTGGAAGTCCTTCTGTCTGATACCAGCTTGGCGACCAGCTCATTGACCTCACCTTGCAAGGGCTGTGAGACATCACTGGCCTGGGCTAAGCTCAGTTCAGACCTCTTAGTCTGGATTTTACCAGAAGCTTTATTATGAGATGGAAAATCCTGGGAATTTTACACCAAGATGAAAGGGCATTGGTTTAAATAGCTGCATTTGCCTGAAAGATGCAAAATCCTTTGGGCTGCTGGGGGAGATTATCCAGTTCCCAGTCTCCCTGGCTCCTGAGCAGCTGTATTTGGTGGTGATTTTAATAAGGGTGTTTTCAGCCCGTAACTACCAGTTTCTCTTTTTTTTTTCTCCTAGTAGGACTCCTATGGCCGCTATTTAAAGTCTCCAATATACAAGGAAATGCTGGCCAAGGCTGTCGTGCCACAAGAGACTGTCAAAAAAAGGCAAGTGAAACTGGATGTAATTGTGGGGTTTGTTTTTCTTGTTGTAGCAAGGGGAGAAAAAGCCCGAGTTCCAGCAAAATTACTATGATTTAGATGTTAGCATAATTAAATAAAATATTTCAGTAGGAAGATGCCTTGCTTTGAGACTGATTATGCTGTTTATTTGTGAGCCCTTTGGAAGTGGCTTGTGTGCAGTCAGAATCGACTTGACGATTGCTTGGCTGCCTCGTCTGTTGGGTCTGTTTAGAAAGGCTGTGATTGTTGAATTAATCACGGCTCCTTTCCTGGAAGGAGAGAGCATTGTGTACAGGGCATGGGAAAACTCCAGCCCACAAAACACTGGCTGGCAGAGGAGACTGAGAACCATGGCAGCGTCCTCCATGGGTTCTGCTCAGCTCTGCCTCGGACAGAGCCACTTACACCCTGCGAAGCGATGGTGACAGGCAGCCACACGTGACTGCTGGCACAAGGTGGATGGCCTTAGAAGGGGCAGGCTTGAAATGGCTTTTCCCGGCCAAGATGAAGGTTGCGTAGGAAATTTAGGCCTCCAGTTGCTTCTTAAAGCTGAGCCTGCAATATCAGAGCCAGACTGGGTGGTGGTGTGCTTCTTTCTCTCTTCCTCTTCCACTCATCAGTCTAGCAAGCAAGAAAGAGGAATCATGGACTTTCACACTATAGTTTCATCTAAAGCCCATTTCAAGTCGGTGGAAAAACCCCTCGTGCTGACTTGCCTGGGGTTTGGTTGGTTTTTCCCTGAGCCACACATCACAAGGTCGCTGGCAGATGCTGGTTGATCCTGGTGACTCCCTTCGTGTTTGTCAGCGCTTGTTCTGGACGCTCCATACTCAGCATCACGGTTAAACTGAAGAGCTAGTACCTCATCCAGAGGTGTCTTGACATTTTTTTCCACTGCTGCTGGGGATGGCTTTGCTGAAGCAGGTAGTGGGTGTTTTTTTGGGGTATCACAGACACCAGAAACACACACGTTGATCTCTATCTTGATCTTACAGAGGGCACCAGAAAGAATTCCCCTGATGGCAGTTTGGCTTCACACCTGAGTGTTAGTTACGTGCAAACGCTTACAACAAAAAAAGTGATGGACTGGCCATCTCCTCCTGGCGCTGGAGTCCCTCCCAGGGACCAGGAACAGGACTGTCTTTATGCTTTCAGCAGTTTTGTAGCTGATGTGTGGCACTGAGTCCAGCTTTAAACCACCTCGTCTGCATTTGTGCTTCCTGGTTGTGCGGGTGACAGTGGCACGTCCGTCTCTGTGCCTGAGCTTGCCCTCCTGGTATGTTTGCTTACCAGGAGTGTGTTTTTGGTGCCCTTCTGCTTTTCAGTAATGCCCTGCTTCTCTCTCTGACTCTCTGCCCAGCTCCACTTTCCCGTTCGGACGCCGTCAGCTCCGCTCCAGCCCCAGCCCTGTCATCCTGAGGCAGCAGGAGGAAGAGGCCAAAGCCAAAGAAGCTGCCACGACCGTGGACATCACGCAGGTCATGAGCAAGCTGGATCGCAGGAGCCAGCTCAAGAAGGAGGAACCTCCCAAGTAGGCTCTGAGCCCCGCAGGGCATAGCGTAGGGAAAAGACAAGCCGAGGCTGGTGTTGAGCTTTGTTTCCCCTTCCTGAAGGTGTCAGTACTGCTTTAGGTTTCCCAGGCCGGCTCTGCCAGCAGCCTGCTTCCCGCACGTTGCCATGGCTTCTGCAGCAGCAGATGTCACTTCCCAGGCATGTCAGGCATGGGAGTGCTGTGGGAGCCAGGCTGCTGGCTCTGCCGGATTCAGAGGTGCAGGGCCCCGGCTCCCTCCCTGCACACCTCGGAGCAGGGATGCCTTCTGGCTGCCCCGAGCCCCCCGGGAGGCTGGGACATCCTGACTGCCTCTCCCTTTCTCCTGCTCCTCCAGCAGCTGGGATGGCATAGGACAGAGCAGAGCTCTGCCATCCCAGTCCTTTGGGTTCAAATCAGCCTTCCGTAGAGCAGAGGTAGGTGACATCCCGCAGGGAGCAGGGCCAGGGGGAGTGCATCTGCGCTGGCGTCCTTCTCGGGGGGGTGTGCACCCTCCCAAGGGGTGCGTCCTGGGCACCCCCTGAGAGGAGTGGGCTCCTCACTTCAAGTGTCTGCACCTCCCAGCCAGTGCAAAGGAGCCATGGGCAGAGCAGCGGGGTAGACTTCTTGTGAGAACAGCAGGATGAGTGTTTCTGAAGGTTTAGTTGACTCTTTTGATTTTAATGACACTCCCAAGTCACCCCCCTCCCCCCCCCAGCACACTGGAGATGATCTGCTGAAAGCTCTGCTCTCCCCTGCGACCCCCCCACAACACCAGCTGGGTGTGCAGCCGCAGAGAGCATCTCTCCAAGAGCCTGCAGGAGGGCTTGAGAGATGCATCCGTGGCTTTGTGTTTCTTTTATCAAATCCTCCCTACCTCTTGTCTTGTCTTTTTCCTGCTCTTCTATTTTCTGTTGTTAAAAAAAAACTAACAGGAGGAGCTTCCAGTTGTCACTGGCTTGTAGCCCAGAGGCAAGGAAGAACCAGGGCAGAGGTGTTAAGAGCCGATTTCAGCGTTAAGCAGTGGGTTTCTTTCATTTGTTCTGTCTCTTTTGCTCTTTAGAATGAGGCAACCTGAAATACTGCATTAGTGCTAAAAAGCTCGGGGAGATTCCAGGCTTTGCTGGGAAACCCCGGTGTGTCTGGAGCAGACCAATGATTACCACAAGTGGGAAGATTCCTGCAAAGCCCAGTAAAGAAAACTGGGGGAGGCAGAAAAGCTTCCTTGTTTGTTAAAATTTACAGGAAGCAGAGGGACCGGCTGGGGAGCACGTAAGGCTGGGAAGCTCCTTCACTCCTGTGTGTATTGTTCATCTGTTCACTACTGGTATGACTTTACAGGAAAGGGGAGATGGAGAAAGCTGGGTGTGAGTGGAGCCCGCAGGTACCAGGGTGCACGCAGACCAGCCCTTGGCACAGGGAGACAGTCAGGCGATAGCTGGGTCCCAGGCAGCTTTGAGCAGCGATTCTTGCCCCGCTGTGTTATCAGAGGCAGAATCAGGGCTATGTGGTCTGAGCTGGTATCCCCGCAGAACTAGGCTCCTTTGCTTTGCAGCTGAGCTGGGGAGATGTTCGTGACCTCCGTTAACCTAATGGTGATAAACCTTCTTAGAGGAACTGAAACCAAATGGCGTGGGGCTTTTGCCCTGGTGTCAAGGTCTGCTTGCTAAGGCTCTGCTCTTATTCCCACTGGAAGCAATGGCAAATTCTGCAATGTCATAAGGGTGAGCAGGCTCAGACTGTAAATTTTTCAATTCTGCTTAAAACCACGAGGCTTTTTAAAGTGAGGTACTGAGCACCATCAGCCTGCCTTGACATAAGAGCACTGAAGGATACTCAAGAACTTGACAGGGTTGGTCAATAGCTACTTGTGATGAGCTCTGCAGTCTCTTCAGAGTTTTATAACATGGAGTACTGAGCATGGTGGGATTGCCAGCATGTAGTAACATGTGGAAACTCAAGTCAGGGTATAAATAATAAATAACAAATCTGTGTGTTCCAGTCAGTCCCTCTGATTCTGCTTCTGTTTTGTCTGCAGCTTTGCTTTTTATGTTCTCTCTATCCACTCCTTTCTCTGATTTTTCATCATCTCAGCTTTGCACTGCTGTCCCCCTGACACTGGTTAACGCTGTGCGCTCTGGAGTCACTGTGCTTGTGACACACCAGCCCTACGCTTGCAGGCAGGAGCTGGCTCTGTTCTGCGTATGGGCTGAATAAGCTGGTGTGACCCAGTGTTCTGCCCCTTGGTCCCTTGCTGTTCGGTCCCTGAAGAGGAAGGTCGCCTGGTACAAAGCGTGACCACGGTACAAACTGAACTTCACTTTGTGCCAGCCAAGAAATTGTTTGTTTCCATTGGAAATCAGAGCAATATGTTGTTTCATTTCTTGGCCATCACTTCCATGCGCTCATCTCTCTAATAAAAATAAATGTAGAAAATGAAAAAAAAGAACCAAGTTCATCCTTCTCTGTCTTGTCTCAGCGTGTTCATCCTTCATCGTGTCACCTCTCTGCCACACGTGCGTGCATGTTCTGTGCGTGCCTCTGCTCTCAGCACTTCTCTTTGGACACTCGAGTTGCATTTTGTTTCTTCTGGGAGAGAGTCCTTGGGAACGGGGAGGCCTGCAGCACGTTTTCTGCTGGTGGATCTCCACTCTGGCTCGTCCTGAGGGCTAAACTGGAGACTTCACAACACTTCAGCACGTGATGTGGTTTTTCGTATTATCAGTCACCAAGGTTTGGAGCTCAGTGTCCTGTTCTTGGCCACCTCAGCAGCCAGCACGTTGGTGCTTTGGGTGCGACGTGGCTGTGCCCTTCCTAAGGTGACATTCTCGGGGTAGCAGAGTCCTGAGTTGGAAGGAATGAGACAAGCCGGTATCTCCTGCAGCATCCCTGGGGGTGTGGGGCCGGATCCGTCAGCAGAGGCTGGCAGCAAAGACCCTGTTCCTTTCCGTGGGCAGTTCGGGATGGCTTTGGGAGGGCAGGGAAGGGGACAGAGCTGTGGGACAGGGGGACACCAGCCCAGGCTTGGCTCGGGTGGCTGTTGGCTGTCTCCCAGATGAACCCTGTCTCTCCTGGCAGCACCAGCAGCACCCTGCTCTTCTCCTTCAAAGGTTTCTCCTCCTGACGAACCCTGGGGATGCCACCAGCCTGCTGCCCCCGGGCCTGACCGAGCCTCTCTCCTTTTCCTCCCCGCAGCCAGGCCACCTCGCCTCCCCAGCCCCTCACCCGGCTGTCTACAGTGGCACCAGCACCCTGCCATCGCCTCCCACCTCCCCCGGCCCCCCAGCCCTGCCCCACAGCACCGCCGGCCCCTCGCCCATCAGCCTGGCCCTAGGCAGCACCGCGGGCACCGAGAGGGGCCCCAAGGGGTCCAGCCCCGGCCCCAGCCCCTCCAGCGGCAGGAAGGCCCGTGCGGGCGCCCAGTCCTTCGGCCGGTTCCTGAAGAGGGGCTGCTGGACCTCGCCCGTCCTCGCCACGCTCTCGCCCCGGTGTCTGGCCGTGCCCCACAGGAAGGTGCAGCCGCTGGGCGAGCGGGAGCGGCGGCTCCAGCCGGACAACAAGGCCGCGAGCAGGTAAGCACCGCGCGGCACCTGGCTGCCATCAAGAGGGACTCGCCTCTGGGACCAGTTTGGTTTGTAATTAGCCTGGGATTCAAACAGTGTCAGCTGAGCCCATTAAAGTGGGCTTTGGGCTTCATATTCCAGTCAGCTGTGGCCATCCTTCTCTCATGTCTGCCTGTGCTGGAGCCGTGTGTGGTGGCAGCAGCTGCCGGGAGTCTGCAGGAGCAGGAAAATGGAGGCGCTGAACCTTCCTGCTGGTCATGTACGGCATAGCCTGGCCAGGGATGTGGCCTCTCCTCCCCCTTGGGGACATCAGGCACTTGCCTGTCCCCCTGCAGCCATGTCACCTCTTGCCCCATGTCCCTGAGCAGCCCAGAGGAGGTGGAGATGGCCGCCCTCTTCATCAAGACAATCCCGCCCCAGCATGAAGGTATGTTTGCATTTCCCGGGCCGCGGGGCCTTGCTGCCCTGTGTGCGTTAGCAGAAGTTTGTCCGAGTCAGTTATTCTGGTGGCTATGGAGATGAGCTTGAGGTCTGTGCACCCAGATGGTGAGACACGCGGGTGCTCTGGGGTAGGGACACTGAGAATCCTTCCTGTGAGGCTGGGCGATGCCGCGAGCCCGGCTGATGGTTGCCTTTCCTACAATTGCATCTAAACACACCGCCTGCCCCAAATCACAGCCAGGCCTCTAGAAACCTCTGTTCCCTTGGCTCCTTGCTTTCTGCATTGGGGGTGTTTTCTGCTGAGAAACGAGCATGAGGCCGTGCTGGCAGCTCCTCTCTGCTGCGCTTATGCCTCCTGTTCGTGGTGTAAAGCCCCCAGGTTTGACTTTTGATCTCTGGATTTTGAAAGCCACTCGGATGTTTGTGTTTGTTCTCAACCGCTGGGTCAGGTTTGGCTTAATGATTTGAAAGTCAGACGAGACCCAGAAGTTACACGGGAGGGTCACAAAACGTTTGTCATTCCAGAGCAGGATGTGTGAGAATGGGGATTTTTTTGCCTGGAGAGGCTGTCACTGTTGAAACCAACCCCTGCCATGGCCCTCACTAAGGGTAACGTGCCCTCAACCTCTTTTAATCCACGTCTGCTGCTGACCAGGTGGATGAGTCCACATTCTCCGTCCCAAAGCACAAATCTGAGGGCTCCTCCTCCACCTGGCTCTGTGCTCTGCTGCGCCGGAGCCGTGTCCCACAGCCCTTCCCCTTCTGAGGGGTGCGAGTGCACGTTTCCTTCTTTTGCTATCTCTGTGGGCTTGTGTCCAGGAGTTTTGCTTTGGGATTTGGGGTTTGAACAGTGGAAAACTCAAAGCCAGACTCTGTACTGCACGTTTGCTGTCTCAAAAAGTGCCATGTGCGTGATGAGCTTTTATTTCATGACACAGCTTCTTCCAAATAAAAAGGGATGCTCCCTTGGAGAGCCGCATCTACCCCATAGACTCTGAGGAGGACAACGGCTACCGAGCTCGTAAGGACTCTGCAAAGAGGGTGATCTGTCCTTGGGAGACCCCCACGGAAGAGGGGAGAGCTGGGTGACAAGCAGCCCAGACGTGGACACTCTCTTTCCAGGCCTGAGCCCGCAAGGTTTGCCAGGGATGGTTCCGTGTCCGGGCCATGCTGTTGGAGAAGTGCATCAGAGCCATGCTTCAGCACCAGGGATGTTCAGACTGCCGCAGCTCTGCATACCAGACCCTGCTGTACCCATCTGTGTGTGATTCAGGAGCGTGAAGCATTTCTGGACTGGTTTTATTTCTGATCTTTGGTCTATTCGCTACAGGCTTCTTGATAAATGAACTTCATTTCTTGCCTTATAGCAGATGGAGAATTTATGTGTATGTATATCTTGGGAAATGGTGTCTTATCGGAATGACTTGCTTGGCCATGAGGTGTCAGCACGCTGTACGTGACGCAGCTGGAGCAGCGCTTGCAGGCGTTTTGCAGAGCAGGACTCAGACTTCAGTGCCGAGATTGGGGCGTGTTTGTGTCCCCAGTTTGGCTCCTCCTCTTACTATTAATAGCAATTTTAATTTTAAAGCAAGTTCATTAGGAGACAGGTGATTGCTGGGAAGAATAAAGGAAACCCCTCATGGGAAGCTGTGTACTGTACGGCACAGCATCATTCCCTGATCCAAACCAAAACCGACCCCAAAGAGCAGGCAGCGCGGGGAGGAGCAGAGGCTCCAGAGCGTTGCTCCACTGGCTCCTGTTTCCCTTTCGTGGCTTCGCTGCGCTGGGATGGGTTTTGAAACCATGACTTGAGCTGCACCCCAGCAACGCCTGAGAAGATCCAAAACAGATCCCTGTTGGTGTTTTGGGCTTCTCCAAACGGAGAGTGCTGCATTGCCACAGTCTTGATCTGCGTTGTTATCGGGAGTGTTAGAATGTCACTTTCCTCACTTTGTGTCAGTGTTTGGAGATGGGTTTTTGTTCCAGTGGGGAGGGGTTTCCCAGCTGTGTGTGATGTGGGTCATTATTCTGTAATTTGGCTGCGTGGCTGGTGGCTTTCCATGTTGCTGTTTGGTATTTCTGATTGTAAGTGGAGCTTTGCCTGCTCCTCACACATACCCAGTGGTCCCTGTCTCCCCAGGATCTGGGACAACGCTTCTCATTCCGGGGCAGCTTGGGAAAATCAAGGGGCTGTTTCCCAGTTTCAAAGACACTTTCCCAGGGAAGCAGAAAGAAACACGGCCCCAAAGCAGGGGTCAGCAGGAGGGTGCAGCCCCACGCTGCCCATGAGGCTTCTCTTTGTACGAGTGAGCGTTCGCTCTCGCTGGCTTTGCTTTGTCGGGAGGATCTGGCTCTGCTCTGGCAGTCACTAGTGCTGGACACCTATTACTCACGAGAGAGAAATGTGGTGTCTGTTGTGATTGTTTTCATTAATATTGTTGCTCAGCCACTCCTGATGGAACATGGGTAATGTATAATCCAGGAAACACGACAGGAAGACATTGTGATGTGTAAGAGTTAATAATATGATATTTAATATTATGTACATATTATAACAGCTATTCTACAGTTAGTATTTCTCTCACTGGTTTGGACATCTCCTTGCCTTCTGCTCCAGAAGTTGTCAGTGGCTGCGGGTCAGCAGCGTGTCTGGGCTGGGAGGTGGGTCACGCTCCATGGAGACAATAAACACTGTCACGAGGAACGCAGGTGCCTGCGGTTTCCTCCTCTTCAGCACCGCCGGTGTGCACAGAGCCAGGGTGGGCACTCAGCCCCAGCCCCCAGGCTGCCTTCCTCACCACCTCGGCTCCTCACGTCCTCAGCGTGCTGCGGAAGGCGCAGGTCTTGTCCCAGTTTCACAAGCTGATGAACGCGTGTGTTCTCCATGATGAGCTTGGGCACTGCTCTGATTTATTCCGTGCTTAGCAAGAGTAACGCAACCGCTGCTGTGTAATACCAGCTGCTGTGAGAACCCCTCTGCAGCGGGGGGCAGTTTGCCAGCCGCAGGGAAGAGGGGATGCCCCTCTTGTCAAAGAGGTGGGTCCGACCCACGCTGTCCCCAGTGAGGGGTGGCAGTTCCTTTGCTGCAATGGAGCACAGGGAAGTATTTGTAGCAATATCACTGGGTTTATTTCCAGTTACCTGGAGCAATCAGCATTTCATGTCCAGACTCAGTTTGGTGGTTGCAGAGCAGAGCCCAGGCTGCGGCCGTGCTGGCTCTCCGGTGGTGCTCACATTCTCTGGCGACCTGTTCTGCTCCTTAGGGGATGGACTATGAAGATCCCCCCATCTTTGCCAAGGAATCAAATGATGCCTTGGCTTTATGCTCACTTCTAAACCAGAGGAAGGACTTCAGGATCCCAAAGAGGCTGCTCTGCCGGGGCTTGGATACCCTGATGCAATTCCATCCAGGCATACATGTCCCAGATGTCAGCACTGGGGATCCCCAACATTTATCCCTTCAGGGCACTGCTTTTTATCCCCAATCTCTTTCAACCTGAGGACTTCTAATTTTTTTTTCCCCTGGGGGGGACAGACCCCTCCATCTGGAGCCTGTGCCTTGCTTCCCTTCCTTGCTCTCTTTGCCCACAGACCCCCCAGGCACCTGCCAACTGCAGGTTCCAAACCGCTGCTCCGGAGGCCCCAGACCCCTCCTGCCACCACTCTGTGCTCGCACGGTGACATCTGAGGATCTCACCCCGGCTGGAGGCCTGGCGTGCCGGAGTCGGGAGCTCTTTCAGCTCTGGCAGTTCAAATCCCCTCGCTGTGCAGGAGCCCATTTAGCGCTGCCGGGAGTCACCTGGAAGAATTAGCTCGCTGCAGCAACTTAAGACATCCAAGGTATTCCGATAATGTGAGGGATGTGTAAGGTTAATGACTGGAAAAAGTGATTGCTCCCTGTGGGCAGTTTCTCAGAAAACTCCCTGCTGCTCGGCTGACAGAAGAAAGGAGACTCCAGCAGCAGCGAGGAAGCCCTGTGCCCTTGCTGCCGCAGCTCCGCTCTCCTGCCTCCCACAGCTGCGGGGGGCTCGAGGCTGGCACGGACCCATGGAGTGGCCGTGGCCCCACTCCGGCTCCTCGGTGCTGGGAGAGGTTCCCATGCTCTGGGTCTGAGCCGACGTGCTGCAAGAGGGGCTGCAATGGTTGGACTTCGGCTATATTGGATATTTGGATATATTCTGCAACATGCTCCACTCCCAGCTGTGGAGCTCCCACACCCCACGGCAGGGTGGGCTTCTCCAGCACCCTCTGCTTGGGCTCAGGCTGACCCATGGCTGCTGGGATCTGTTTGCACGCTCGCCCTGCAGTGCTGAGCCAACCTGAAAAGCAAGAGCAGCTTTTGGGGTTCCCCCAAACCTCTGTGAGGGCTCTTCCCAGGCTACCTCAGCCATCAGCCTCAAGGGGACACTGTTGGGACAGGATGGGAGTAAGTGTCATGCCCGTGAACCTCTGCTGGAGCCACGGCAGGAGGTGGGTCTGGGCTCCAGCGCTGGGGCGAGCCCTGCTCCAGCCATGCCGTGGGGCTGGAAGAAGAGGCGTATGCGGGGCCATGGCCAGCTCGCTGAACCTGGCTAAAATACCCGAATTAGAGATCTGTTTTCCAGGCAATCAGCATCTCTCAAATCTCCCTTTAAATCTGACATCCCTCTCTCCTCTCCAGCTGGGATGTGCAGCCAAAGTGCCAAAAACACTGGGGGTCTGTTTTTTTCTCTGAAGTCTTGGACTGCGCATTGCTCAAGCCTCGTTAATTTTAAAAATGGAACAAAGAATGCTCAGCATCCAGCAGGATCAGGCCTCGGGAGCAGGAAGTACCAGCTGGCTCAGGAGAGGGCTCGTTCCCATGAGATTCCCAGTGCGGTTTTGGCAGGCGGCGTGGTTGGGATAGCTCCGCGAGCAGGCTCTTCCTGCCTGAAATGCCAGGCACGGCAGAACAGCTGACTCAGAGCATGACAGCTCTTCACAGCATCCCCTCGTGAAAGGAGCCGTCAGAAACCTTCTTGACACCGCTGCCTTTACATTTGGTGAGGGGCGGCTTGAAAGCTGAGACGTAAGCTGAGCCCACGTCATGATGCTCTTGGAGACGGCTCCGTGGGTGGAATTCACCTCTGTGCAGGGGCTGCTTCGCGTTACATCCTACTCACATCCCAGAATAGGATGTCAGTTGAACTGCAGTGGTTCATGGTACATTCACCCCAACATCTGAATATATGAATGATGATAAATGCGTTACGAAAAAGTCATCATGACTTGGCTTTTTGGGGTGCGGGAGCCTCAGGGATGCAGAGAGAAACCCAGTCACCGGAGGAATTTTCCCCTTGCCGCAAGGGATATGTTTTATGCATTTTGCAACACACCTGGCCCAGAAGCAGAGGTGAGCACCTCACAGGATCCCTGTAAGGGTCGAGGTTCCCAGATCTGTTCTGCACCACACCAAAGAGGAAAAGATAAGGTCTTGCAAGTCAGTTTACTTCTTAAAATTCATGTTGCCATAGCAGCTTAGCACAGTGTCTCAAGTCCTCCTTCTTGTTAAACTTTGATCACCATGAAAACAGAATTATGTTGTTCTCCAACATGTTCTACATATAAATATATCGAAGTTCCCATAGTTCATGCTTCAACATCTCTGCAAAGACCTCTTTTACTTCTTGTTCACAAAGAATTCTCTGGCCACAGGACAGGTTTTTAAATCCTTGAGCTGTGTCAGGCTCAGTCTTGGTGTAAAGCTGGCTCCTTATCATCTCCGTGGTCCTGCTGCTTGTGTTCCCAGCTGAGGTTCTGGTTCCAGTGGTTTCTAACACACTCTGGTACACCACAGCACTGAAGCCCAGTCACCAAAATTGCAGGAATACCCTCCTCCTGGCTCTGGTCTCTGGCCATCAGCTCAGTCTCTTCCCTGGAGCAGTAAAAGAGCACAAATTCCCCTGAAGTCTCTCTCCAGTTGTGGTTATTCAGCAGAAGCACTGGGTTGCATTATCCCTGCTTACCTCTAGTAAGCATCCTGGGATCCCTCTGTTCCCAGGGAAGGAGTCGATCACCCCATTTAGGATGGGATGAATCAACTTTGGGAAGGGTTTATTCCCACCATTGGCTCTAGGGGACTAACTCAAGACTGGACAGAGCTTCTGTATGGACAGGATTTGGTGACAACTTGTATATGGGTGGGATTACCTGACCGCAGCGGCTGTAATGAGAGTTGGTGCATCCAATGAGTAGTGTGTTGGCACCTGCTGCAGCTCCAGGTAGTGGTCTGGCTCCTCGCAAGCTCTGCTGGAAGCCTCAGGAGCCCTGCATTTGGCACTGCGCTGGGAGCAATGGAAGGAACTTTAATAAACACCAACACTTTAAATCCTGCTTAGAGCAATCCTTTTGTTTCCATCAGGTGTCCCATTTTTCTGGCTGCATTCTTGTCCAATATTGAAAAAGACCAAAAAAAAAAAATTAGGCTAGATGTAGAAAAACTTGCAATAACAACCTGTGCAGTCATTTGGTTAAACAGCACATTACCCCGAGCTACTCTTTTGCTGATGATGTTCATGTGGATACATCTCCTCGCTGCAGAGAAGACCCTTCCAGACCAGGACTGGGAAAGGTCAGTGGGATTTTTATTAATGTTCACAGCCAGACTTCTTCCAGTCAGTTTTTTTTTTTTTTCCCAATCAACTGAACGGAAAAAAAAAAAAAAAGAGGAAGAAAAAATTGGGGTAAAAGTTGAAGAACACTTTAATTTATAAGAAAAAGAACTAAATAATTGATGTAGTCATGGTGCCAAAGGTAATTTCTGCTGCTCCCTCTATCTCACAAAGACATTTAGCATTGATTGAGATCAAAGTATCAAAAACCCCTGCTGCTGAGCTGAAAGGCAAAACTTTCGGCTGCCTTTCTCCGCTCTAATAATATCGTCTTTATGTAGTTAATAAACTGCACACTTCAGTCAAACTATATCATTACAGAAGACTTAGGGAGCTAATAATTTAAAAGCAAAGAATTGCCTCTGTTCTTCGCTTTGAACTAAACAACATTCTGTTGAATGAGGGGGACATCAAAGCTTTGTTACTATTACCAATGTGGCTGGAGCATAGGGCCGCACAGAGTGTGTACTTCAGTCATCAAGAGAAAAAAAAAAAAAGATTAAAGATATTGGCTTATCAACCCACAGGCAGAACCAGGTGTTT
This sequence comes from Syrrhaptes paradoxus, assembly GCA_013400615.1. Classification (NCBI taxonomy): domain Eukaryota; kingdom Metazoa; phylum Chordata; class Aves; order Pterocliformes; family Pteroclidae; genus Syrrhaptes; species Syrrhaptes paradoxus. The sequence goes on from VZTO01012813.1 coordinate 229,093, forward strand.
TCTTTTCTGCTGTGCAAGCATCAGGTGGTTTGCTTATCAATGAGTTTTCTTGTTAAATAGATGTACATGACTTAGGTTTATCCTTCCAATCCTGGAGCTCTTTTATTTTCTGAACAATCTTTGAAAAAGTTAGGATGAGGGGCTGTTTGTTTGCGGCAGGACGGTTAATTGGGACTTTTGTTGAGGGCCAGCTCACCTTCTCGCTCCGCCGATGCTCGCCTGTTGTGCTGTGCTCCACCGCAGTGGGTCTGCCCTTTGCTTCCCACCATCCTTGTGCAGTGGGGCAGCCCCCTTGCAAGTGGGGCAGCCTCATCCTCTGCTGAAGGTGCCTTCATCCCCCGCCTGCCATCTCATCCCTGCTGCTCCAGTTCCTCTGTGTTCTTGGTGTGGGGAAGAAAGAGAGGACCTGCCCTCCTGCTGCTGCCTTCTCCAGCTCCACCAGAACCCAGAACTGGTTCTGTCCCCTCTCACCCACCACACAAAGGTCTGGCCAGTGCCAGGAGTGGGTGTTTCTGGAGAGTCTCAAGCACGAAGATCATAAATTAGTTGAAGGGTGTGTGAATCACTTGGTGAATCACCCACGCTCATGCCAGCGATGCTTCCTTGCCAGATGTTTTTTCCCCAAGTATGGCACAGTGGGAGAGCAAGGCTGGCTTTCATAAATTCCAGTAAAACACGGAGTTTTTCCTGGGACATTGGGCTGGGACAGGATCAGCAAAAACAGTCCAAGGGCACTTCAGAAGCTCACCTCCCATCCCTTCCCTGCTGTGGCATCATCTCCCTGGGTTGTGTGTCTGGGGCGGACTCCAGGTGAGACCTGCTGCACAATTTGGCTGGAGATGTTTGAACCCGGGGCTGTGGGGTGAGCCCCAGGGTCCCACCAGGAGGAACAAGGTGAATGGCAAGGTCAGCACCTGAGAGGACGGGGCCTCTGAACCCTCCTGCTTGGTTCTTCTGGGCTGGATGGACCCCTGGATGTTCCAGGCAGCTCTGGGAGCTGGCAATTTGCTGTGGGCTCTATTATGGGATACTTGCACTTCTTAAATGCTGCATTTCATTTGCATCAAAAACTCTCCTTGGTTCTTGGCGGTCTGTATCTCATCCCCTATTAAAGAGTGGAATTTTTAAAAGCAGAAAATAATGGCTTATTTCAAAGTAACAATTCGACTGCTTTTTTTGAAATGCTGTCCTTATTCAAAACCACTTAAATTTATACATATTTCTAAGTCTTTATTATCCTCAGAGGCTGAACCAATTTGGATCTTGATTTCTGCCACTGTTCTCCTTGATTTCTGTGTCAGAAAGTTGAGATGTAATGTGAAGAGATCGGACATTAACCGTAGGTAAAAATGGTTTTCTGGGAATTATTGCTTAAGTTATTCTTTCAAATACTTTGCAAAGCTTATTACTACTGGGAGAAAATTCAGAGCAAAAAGACTTTCAGAAAGGGGTGATCTTCTCCTTGTCATGTTCTTGAGCTACAGGCTGGAGCGTGTGCCTGAGCACATGTACAGACGTGTGCGTGTGTGTGTTTTTGTGGGCTTCACTCTTTTTTTCATTGGCTTTACTGTGGACTGAGAGTGATATTCCAGCCCTGCAGCAATGTTCTTTTTGCCTTTCATTTTGGTAAGACTAAAGTTTTTTTTTTTTTTTCCTGTAATGGAAGAGGGTCTTCTAGCAGGTACAGACACAACTGACACATCTGATAACCAGAACGATGTCAACTGCCCTGTAAACAGCGAGGAACCTGCCCATCACTCCTGCGGATTCACAGATACCACGTGCTGGTGGTGCGTGTTGTTGGAGGACAGCAAATGAGGAGGTGGGAAAAGGTCTTCTACCCACTCTGGCTCAGGCAGCATGTGATTCACATGCAGACATAGTGCTGAAGTTTTAAGAAATGTTTTCTGAAGTGTTGGCCTCATCTGCCAGAAAGGTTTTGAGTTTCTTGGAGCTCGTCAGTCTGTCGCCATCCTGGGAGGGTGAAGCATGTCACAGTTAAGTCAGCCTGATGGGTTGTCTCTCAAAGGCAACCATCAAGCCAAAGGAGACCCTGAGGTGTCCTGCTTGACCTGTCTGGACTGTCACTGGTGGGGTCTATTGTACACAATACCCAAGATTTGCACCCAGAAATCAGAATGCAGTGGGCAGTATTTAATTCATCCTCTAGAGCAAAGTACCTAATGCAGATTCTAGAGCACAGTGTCTCCCTTCCTGTCCGTCTGTCTGTCCGTCCACCTACTACAGGCAGACTCATTTATGGAATGACAATTTCTGTAGCATTTAGAAATGTTCCCATGTTCAAACCAGTGCTATGAGCTGGTGCGATGCTGAGAGAGCCTTTCTAGCTGGACAGAGATGCAGAGCTGAAGGCTCTTGAGCCAACCTTTGCAAGATCTGGTAATACAAAGATAATAAAGGGACTCTGATGGGAGTGCAAGGCAGAGTGAAGCTGTCTTTAGCCTTTACCAAAACCACTGTCAGTGCCTTTGCCTTTTCACAGCGCAGCTCTTCGCAAAGCTAATTGGGTTAGTGCCTTGCAGGGGGTTTTCAGTGTCTGCAGGAGATGGGCTGCTGCAAACACCTTCCCCTTCAAGGCACAGAGCGTTGCCTTTTTCACACCACAGCTCTCTCCCTGGCTTCTGTTCTCGAAAAGCAAAAGTCCCAGGCTGTTCTTCAGTATCAGCCATTACAGTGTTTCAGTTCTTTCCTCCCAGCCATTTTCAAATGTTCAACTTAAAAGGAAAATGTTTCATTTTAGGCCAAATTCCCCCCTCCTCTCCCTTTCCTCTCTCTTCTCCTTCCCCCCCTTCCCCCCTTCTCTGGAAGAAGAACAAAGTCATTCAAATCAGGAAGCTGAGGAACTCCTTGTATACTTTCCACTGGGACCTCGATCCCTACTGGTTTGGCTTGATTTGATTGAAGTGTAATTTAATCCTTCATCATTTGTCATAATGTCATTTATATATAAAAACAACACTGCATCCAAACTTCAGATCAGCACCGAGGAGCTCTCCAGGAGGCATGAAAATGGAGCTGAGGAGCAGGCTTTGCTGATTGCGAGGAGGGTGTGAAGCTGGCAGGCAGCGCGATGCCTTCTTACTTGCTGGGAAGGCACTGGGATGCAGTGTTGTAAAGTCAGGTTGCGTTATGTTAGTGAAGGTGGGTCTGGATTCACAGCGAAATGATGGGCTGAGTGTGAGCACACCTACGCAAAATAATTCAGGTTGTGTAGGTGAAATACCTGGGAGGAGGTGAACAATCTGGATGTCAGTGTGGGCTAGAAAATGGAGTGTATTTGCAGGTGCAGGAGCATAGCAATGATCATGTCCCTGCCCTCTGTTACCAGCTGGAGCAAGGCAGGGCTGGAGTCTGCATAGCTCGAATCAAGTCTTTATTTTTAGTAGAGGAAGGGAAGAAAAGGGAAGGGCCTTTCATGGTAGGAAATGTTTTCCTAGCTCTGCTCTGCCATCATGTGCAGGCTTCCTCCATCCTCCCTTCTTCAGCGTGACCCCCATGCTGTTGGTGCTCACCTGCCAGCACTGGGGTTGGGGCTGAAGTGCTTTCTTGATGCCAGGTCCTTCTGTAAGGCAGGTGAAGCAGCAGTCACCAGACACTCATCTCAAGGCTGCAGGAAGCTGAATCTTCATCCTTTGCCTCAAATGTCTTACATTCAGCTCCATACAGATAAAATACTGAACGTCTGAATTCTGGCATCTCTCTGCTCCTTTGTCCACGTGGGAGAGGACAGGCAGGGAGGTGAGGCCAGCAGCCCTGCAACCTCCTGATCCAGGAGGCTTGAAAGGGCTGGTGGCTCTTGGTGGTTACAGACTTGGCTGCACTCAGGTGGGCTGCACTCCAAACCCTCTCTGGACTCCCAACCTCTGCCCAGGAACCCCTTGTGAAACCTCTTCTTGACTCCAGCCCTCAGTGTTCCCGTCTGTGAAATGGGCACTCGTCGATCTGCCATAAGGCAGCTCTGTGTCCGCTGCCCATCGGCACCCGGCTGTTCCAGACGCGTCCCTGTGTTACTGCTCCTGTTCTTCCTCAAATGAGTGGAGCCTCGTTGGAATAAAAGCAACCTCTGAAGCTTTGGCACAATACGGTACAGACTGAAAACCAGCTCAGCACAGGGGTAACTGAGAGATGTTGGGAAAACTCTGCCCTGGAAAGCCCTGGGGCTTTTGTTTTCACCTCTGCTCTGCCTGGGGCGGGGGGGTTTGCTCCCCGCGCTGCAATCTAACACGCAATCAGAGGCACCGACCTGGCTTGGCAGCTGGGCCAGGGTGCTCCTCATCCTCTTTCAAGCTTTGCTGGCTCACTGCTCCTCGCCTGAGAGTTTTTGGCATGGCCTGGCCTCGGAGCTAGGCGTGTCCTGGGATGCACCGCAGCACGTCCCACGGAGAGCCACCGCAGAACAGGAAGGTTACAGCTAATCTGCAAATGTCATGTGAGGTGGTTTTACTGGAGGATTTTTGTTAGAGAGATGCTGAACATCTTTACTTTCCCCTTCCTATCCATTTGCTGAACACCCTAAAAGGAAGTACGAACAAGGGGAACAGATAAGCCTTATCCCTCAGAAAGAAAACATTCCTGCAGTCAGGCTATAGAAGCCAGACACCGTCTGCCTTTCTTCAGCCCAAGCCGTGCGGGTGTCACAGCCACTGAGCCTGGCTCTCTGCTGGGGCTGAGGACAAAGCCAGGGGTCCCAGGACTGGGGGGTGACAGCACCCAGCCCTCCCCTCTTCCTGCTGCCCTCCCTATGGCACCAAGCTGCCCGGTCACCTGCGAACAGCTCTGGGGAGCTGGGGGGACCTGCTGGAAAACCCCAACTGGGAACACCAGCAGAGAGGGTTGTGCGAGGACCCCCGCTCCCCCTCCCCGGCTCACTGCGGTCAGGGCTCTGCTCCATCCCTTCCCTCTGACAGCGGAGCACAGTATCTATTCACAGCACTTGTCAAAAATTAAAGCAGAACCTTCTTTCAAATGTTCCGTCTGTACTTGACTGCCAGAAAAGTGATTCTTCCTCCAAAAAAATTTGCATTTAAAATTCCAAATATGCACTTTTGCTCAGACAAAAGAATGTGTGTTCCCACTTTCAAGTCAGGTTCTCTGTGACCTCTAGGTTTTAATAATTTCAGCAAAGTGTCATTTGACAATTCAAATACGGTCAGTAAGCACAGGAAAGTAAATGTCCTTTAAGATAAGCACATATTATATTGAGAGCTGATGATGAGAAGATTTCACCTCCAGCTAGAAACTTCAGAGCAATATGTACGACACTTCTGCATATTAAAAAACTGCTTTGGTGAAATATTGGTATTTCCAGATTTCAGCTTTGCCAGCGCTAAAATATTTCCACTGTTTAATTCATAAGAAAGTGTGATGGCCTTTTATGCAGAGGTGTCACTGTTTAGCTTTCGCTTTCCAATTAAAATTAAATTAGAGTTCCCATCCCGCTTGCTGCTGATCTAAGGAGGCGAAGGACCACAATGTAGATGGCCAAGATCTGCTCTGCCAACCCACTCCCTTGCAGCCGGGAGATGCTGCAGCGGGGCCAGAGGTATGGGAGATGCTGCAGCGGGGACCGCTCCTGGTCCAGGGATGCTTGGGATGCCAGGGCTGACCCTGCTGGCTCTCAGCCCTCAGCCCCAGGTGGATGTGCTTGTTCAGCTTCGGGTTGCCCCCTCCTGCTCCAGTTTCCTCAGATCCTCTCGGCTTTATTGTGCTCTCCCAGACCCTTGCACAGAGGGCTGTTATCACACGCACACCCAACCCGCCACATGCAACTCAAGCCACTCGTCAGCAAGCAGATCAGCTTGTCACAATAATTAATAGGCCTCCCTGTGGTCCCTGGTAATCCATCCCAGGGCTGCACAGCGCTGGCTCTGTTTTACTTAGGTATATGTAAGCCTTAGAACTGGCCCAGACAGAGCCTTTTTCATGAAACTGCTTCATTCAACACCTTATAAGGGCTGCGGGCACAGGGAGGGGGCAAGTTTACACAGATGCTAGTGTCTCAGGACTTGCTAGCAGGTGTCTCCTAACTTTACACAGACCACCCTCACACTAAAGGGACTCTTTTGCTTTGAGCCTGTTTGAGTTACACGACTTTGGTCTTTGAGTTCCTGTTCGGCGGGCGATTTATGACTTTCCTTATTGATAATGCTCCTGTAAGCAGAGGGATGGATTGTTAGCTGGTGGTGTGGGTTTCACGGCATCTTCGAATAGCTGAAGTTCCCCAACCATGCAATTCCTCAGGCTTTCTAGGGAAAGGAAAACAACAACACCACCCATACGGGCTGTGGGGTTTTTCATTTGTTTGTTTGTTTATTTAAAATAGGGGGAGAGGGGGGAAGAGCTAATGGTAGGTTTAAAGCAAACAGTTTCCTCTGAGTTTGGCCATTTTCTCTCGCTGAGGTCATATGACAGCTGAGATTACATGATTAGAAATGTTTTAAGAGATTCCTTCAGCCTTGAGAGGGGAGGAGGCAAATTATTTAGGGTTTGCTGTGTGTAGTTCAGGGAACAAACACGTGAAGAGCTCTCCTAGGTAGGGGTGATCATGGAGGACGTTGTCTCTTTCTCAAGGAATGAAGCTGGGAGGCAGCGGTGGGCTCGAGCTGCCGTTCTTGATGGAGAATTCAAGGTCCCTCAGGCTTTGGGAAGCTTGGGTTCAGACAGGCTGTTGCAAAAATTTGTTGCAGTTCTCTGAAACCTCTCCAATTCTCACGAGGAGTTAATGGGGAGGAAGTGTTTTTGGGGTGACTGTACTGCCCGGGAGCTGATCCCTGCCTCAAACCTGCATTTTCTACAGGCAGCCTCTCCTTTGTCTCTATCGTGTTGTTCATCGCTGGTGCTTCTGCTCCATGTCACCTCTGCAGCCCTTGCAGTGGTTCCCTTACAATGGGAGAAAGAAATCAGTCTGTAAACACCCAAAAGCAAAGGTTATTCCTCTTGCACATCAATGTGCACCAAAGGATGGTGAACAGGATTTGGATTTGGACCCGCTCCATGATGGATCCATTGTCATTACAGCTCAACACTTCGGCCAAACTCTACCACCTCCCCTTTCTCTGAGTCACACCTTTACACTGCTAAAAATCCCACTACAATTAGCAAAATATCCTCTTACAGAAGTGAGAAACGAGCACACGACCCTGTCTTTGTGCAAGTTTTTGCAGATTATGTAAAAACAGCTGTTTTGTGCTGGCCAAGATTTCTTTCTACCTTGCTGTGCTCACTCTCTGAACATGAAAACACCTCTTTAACTTTCTGCTTCAGCCCTCATCCCTGAGGTCATTTAATATTTTGATCCTGACAGAGCTGTAGAGGCACCAGTTGAAGCCCAGATAGTGGGTGTCAGGTGTGGGCTGGCCTCTCGAGAGGCAGCTGGTGACACACGAATGGTCCCAGGGAGCTGTGAGGATGTCCTCCCATGCCCCCAGCCCCCTGCCTGACACACACGTGCTTCATAAATGTTGTAAGGGGTTAGTTTGGCTAGACACGATAAAAAATAAATGAGTTTATTGTGCTTTTGGAACCAAATAATGCTTTAATAGCAGAATCCTTTTTCAAAGTTGGCAGTTAGGAGTACACAGTACTTTAGGCAATCCAGGCATCTGCTGCAGGGACTTTCCCTCATAATTAGTTAATGAGCTTGATGTACTTTTCCCATCTCATTAAGATGCCATCTTTTTAGCATTGTTAGGAAAGGTAAACTTTTGAGACACATTGGAGACAGGTTCCCCACCTGGCCCTCGACTGTGCACTCTGATGAGCGCAGCCGGCAGACCCAACCCCAACCTGCCAGGACTGGAACCCACAGGGCTTTGGGGAGGGAGAGTTCCAGACCGGATTTCCAGCTTTGATGCCACTTGAGGACCAAATATGAGTCCATCTTCATTCTGGGCATTATCCTTACTGTGATTCACAGTTTAGAGGTGCACAAGAGAGCCCAAGCCAGGGCTGGGAGGCAGGACAGCCTCCTCCCGACTGCCTGCAGGCTGATGGGGGGTTTGCTGATCTGTGAGCACCATCTGCATGAGCAGAGGGAGTCACGCTTGTTCAAAGAGACACCCAGGATTCAAAGAGAAGCAGCAGATCCCACCAAAGCCAGTGGTTTCACCAAACTCAAAAGAAAGAGCTGCTCTGAAAGACCACCGAGAGCTGGGAAGCTGCGAGCCTGATGGTTGGTCAGAGCTGCGCGTTGAGAGTTTTCTCTGGCAGCAAATGAAAGTGGTATCAGCTACAGTAGCTGGAAGCTGCCTGTGTGCTGGAGTGCCAAAATATAGGAGAGCATTGTGAGCATGAATCTGAAAGAAGGGCTGGAGCGCTTGGCAGAGAGTGCTAACAGGGGAACCTGCTGGCTCTGGCGCTGGGTTTGCACAGGCACTGCCACTGTCACCGGGGTTGTGGGCTTCAGGAGGAGAGGCACTGGGGGGCAGAGGCAGCAAAGGGACCACAGCCACCCTTGTTTGCTCTGCCGGCTGCAGAAGTCACTTTGACTGACACAAGAAAGAACAGCCATGAACCTACATGACCTCCCGTCACTCTTGCAGCATCCATCGATGTTTGCAACCCATCATAAAGCACAGGGGTCTTGGGCATCTGTGTCCCCTGCTAATGGGGAGCAGCTCCTGCTCTTGCACAGAGCAGCTGGTGTATCAGATCCACATCAGGATGAAGGAGACTTGGTAGAACAGAATAATTGCTGCCTTTCAAAACCAGCAAGTGAACTGGTGGCCACACCGGGGTTTTTGTCAGCTTCTTTTCCCAGCTGACCCCATTTTTATATGTTCCCTCTTCCTAGCTGGGCTCCAAAGCCTGGATATATTTCCTCCTGGCCTGTCATCATGCTGATAGGATTTAAATATGAAAAGCATTGCTCTGTGCAAGTTAAGCCTTTGGTTAAAAGTGCAGGATGTTAGGAGGTGCAGGATTTTTTTAGTCTCTTGTAAGGTCTTTTTCAGTGTCTCCTTATGAGACGGCGTTGAAAGTCTCTGTAATATAATGATCTCACACGCTGTATATGCAATCTCTCTCCTCCCTTTATGTGGAGTTTCCCAGTGTAATTTCACAGTATACTCCATTAAATCGCCATCCTTTGCCATGAACTCTGGACGTTCTTGCTGCCACATGGTACATGTGGCTGCTCCTCGTGTATCTGCCTTGAATTAATGCAGACGGGCTTCATCTCCTGCAGCCTTTTTGCAAAGATCAATGGGCTTAATCCTCGGCCTCCAGAACCAGTCCCCAGAGCCCCACAAATCCCCTCCACTGAGCTTTCTCTGCCTCTTACCCTGTGGTCCAACTTTTTCCTTGCAGCCTTCGAGCAGAAGTTTGACCTCCTTCAGTTTGGGAAATGCCAACTCCCAGAAACTCTGATGAATGAAGCAGGAGGTGTCCCTCGGCCGGCTTAGGACCCTCTGCCTGCACCACAGCCTGCTTGGGTTCGGAGGCTGGCGTTGCTCCCGAGTCGCTGCCGTTAGCAATTATCCCTTTGCCTTGCTTATCTGTGCCTGGGTTTGGAGGACATGTTGCAGAAAGCTACCTTCCCCCCCAGAAGCTTCAGAATAAGGGTAGAAAAAAACCAAAAGGGAGCAATTGAAGATTCAGGGCTGCCAGCAGCATTTTACAACTAAGATCATTGTCTTCTTCAACATTTCACTTATGTTTTCCCAAACTGATCAGCCCAAGGCTTCATCCACAACCCAGTCTGCAAGTGGCGTTCTTCCCATTGTCTTCAGTGGGACCTAAATCCAGGTCCCTGAAGGTGACCCTCAGCCGCCCCTGCCTCGGTGCCAGGCACCCCACATGCCCTCTGGGGTGACATTTCTTGGCATAGGAGCCCTGGCTATAAGCAAAGACAAAGAGGGGACAGTAGGTAAAGACAAAGACTTTTACATTCACATGGCTTCCTCCTGCCTGGCAAAAAAAAAAAAAAAAAAAAAAAAAAGATAAAGGAGGGATGAGAAGATGAAGAAGGAACAAGCAGGGCAGAAGAACAACAGGAGTAGAAGGTTCTGGTTAGAGAACAGACTTTAACATTTTAGCATAAGCTTGTCCTATAAATGGCAGATCCAATGCACCAGGGTGAGCAAGGAGGCAAATTCGCATCTGAACTCTTCTGCTTAATCTGTTCATGGATCTTTGAAACCTCTTCTGCCTCGTAAACAAATGATCAACTGCAACTTATTTTTAATCCATTAAAAGGTTCCAGATATTCCCCTCTAAAACCAAAATACCAGCCTCGATACCTCAGGGACTGAATTTTGAAGTACTGATTTGGTCTCCACTGAGCACCCAATTTGTGAGTTACTTGCTAGGTAGAAATGTCAAAGGTTCACCTTGCACTGAGATCTAATCCTAGCTGTTAAAACATGGTGATCCCAAGGAATGAAGCTGCAAGATAGTGTCAGAATGGCTCGGACTACGGTGTTGTTTATGGCACACTTGGTCCGAGTGGGCTACAAAGTCAGGTCTGGTGTGTAGAACAAAATCCTGGCCAAGCGGTACAGGAACAAGCTCAAAGCAACACTTCCACTGTTGTCTTTCATTTGCAGCTAGACTACATGGAAGGACACCACTATGTGTTGCAAGACATTTGTATACCTACCCTCCTGTTAAGTTTTATGGGGATTCATTGCTGCTTTCCACTCCTTCTGCCATGTTTTGCTCTGACTCTCTGTTTGAACAAAAAAATAAAATGACAAAATCCAGCTGCAGCTTAATTGAAAACACCAAGTTCCATCTGGCCTCACATAGATTATGGTCAAAGTTGCCATTTTAAAGAACAGTTGTTGTTGTTGTTGTTTTTTAATGTTAAACTATAAATCAGCTGAAATTGAGTTCAAACCAGCTCAAAATTGGGACCAGGTTTGCTCCAGGAGTTTGCAAACTGGAGCAAAAGCTTTGGGCAAAGCTCAGCTGAATACTCAGCTTGCAACAAGCCAAGAGAGCATCGAGTTTTGTACTGAGTGTTTCCAGGAGATGTGCTTTTAACAGCAAGGCACTCGGAGCCTATTTGTGCCCGGTGGAGGGCGAGGAGGAGGGAATGGACAGGGTGCCCTTTGCAGAGGAGAGGCGAGGGGAAGGGAGCTCAGGTGGGCTCGTTATGTGAGGAGGGGAGAGCGGTGCAGGTGATGCTTATTTTGCCTTAGCGAAGCTGGGAGCATGTGCCCCAGCCTTTCCTGGGGCGTCTGCTCTTAAAAGTGGCTGCAGCTGTACTCAGCTCTTTTCCTAGGACGTGATAGTGGTGGCAGTGAGTCCTGTGCTGTTGCTGCTCCTGTAAGCATCCTCTGCAAAGCCGCAGGACGATGGGACCGGTGGGTGTGTGACCCCAGGCTGAGGGCAGCCATACGGCCGTGCAGGTGAGCTGTGCGTGCGGAGGTGGGTGAGGTATTTTACTCTCTTCCCTGGTTTTCCTGACTCTGCGGAGGTGTAAGAAAGCTGCTCCCTGCAGCCCCAGCCTGGTTCATGTGCTGTGGTGCCAGCCTGGCACCAGCCTGCTGCTGTCCTGGGAGCTGTGAGCGGTCGGTTGTGCTGCTGGAGCATGGTGAGAATAAGGCCCCCAGACACAAAATGTGTCTCTGTAGCACTGTCCTGCCATTCAGCTGTGGAGCGGCTCTTGAGAGGCTGTAAATAATGCAGGAGAGATCCTGCAGAGGAATCAGAAGTGAGATTACTCTGTGACATTAGGAATAGAAACATCTTTTAACTCTTTGGTAAACGGCAGAGTTAAGAGTTGCACAAAACATACATGAATTGTCTGAGTGTAAGGTGCCACTGCCCTTGGGAGATTGCCTAGGTGATTTATTTGGTATTTATTTAATGGCTGCACATCTTTAAGACACAAACACTCAGCTGATCCCTCTTCCTTTTTGGCTGACTGTGTGCCTCTTGGAGTTGAGCATCCTCCTGTGATGTGTAAATGACGAGTGACTTCTGATGATCAAAGAGCATGGGCTTGATAGACACATTTCAGCTTTCTATTTGATACCCAGACAGCATTCCCTATCAGCGCTCACATCCGAACGTATCTTTTTCAGAGCACGCATTTACCAGATCAATTCTCTTCAGGCAGCCAGTTAAATGGGAACCATTCCTGCTTTTGGCCCTGCTTCTGCCACACTGGTGATGGCAAGTACATTTGCTTCTGTGAGTTGCTGTAGACACCCCCGGGACCCCCTGGGATGTGATTCAGATGTGCAAATTTTGTTCTGAGCAGGAGTGGGGGGGTTAGGATCAAGTTCCTGGGAAAAGCATTAGTCCTGTGTTGCAGTAGTGTGAGCAGAGCAAAATCTGAATCTCCTGCCACGTGGAAAAGAGGATGTGGTGAACACCTCGCGCATCGTCCATCCCATCCCTGCGTGCGCGGTCCCTGGGTGATGGTGTGGTGCTGGGGGAGCTGCTGCCTGCCTGGCACAGGGCTGGTGCAGGTGGAGGAGGTGTGTTCCAGTGGGTTGGTGCCTCGCTGTCGCTTGTAGGTGATTTGTACTGGGATCCAAAAAGCACTTTCTGCTGGGAGGGCATCGATCTGTAGGAGCATTGTCTGGCTTCACTTTGCATTTGTTCCTGTCCACTGGTGTGGTCGGGAGCTGGTTCTAGGTGTGGACACAGCCTCCGCTGTCAGTGCTGCTGCTGAGAGTGTGAAACACTCCAAAAAAAAAAAAAAACAGCCCAGAGGCCAGTGACAGTTAGAAATGGTGTCCTCAGTCCAGAGAGATGTGTCCTTCTCCAAATGACAATATGGTGTGTGCTTTGGAAACTGTAGCTTGTTTTTTTTTTTTGGTCCCCTGGGAACTGGAGGGTTTTCCCCCACTCTTGAAGTGGGGGACAGAGCAGCGAGGCTGGTGCTGGCCAAAGTGAACACCGCTTGCTGCAGAGATGTGGTTATATGGCCGGTTGCTATCTTCCGTCTGTTTAAACTTCCAAAGTGAGGAAAAACACTTCAGACCACAGAAAGCAGCAGTGAATGGCTAGCATTGGCTCCAAAACATGATAGGAATTGCAGGGACTTTGATCCCCCATCACTCCACCCCCTTCTACTTTCTGTTGTTTAAGATTTACCAAACATTGCATCTCTTCACATAAAAATTCACCTTTGTGTTGCTACATATAATCATCGAATAGTGATAATAACAATAAAACTCCTAGGAAATCTCCCTGTGGCAACAAGTAATTGACCCAAGAATTTTCACTACAAGGAATTTTTTTTTAATAACCACACAGCACTAGAGATGCTCGTTCATCGGGGGATACACCGCTATTGTTCTCATCAGTCCTGATGCTTTGCCTTCACCCTTTGAGTTTTCTCAAAGGATTGAGATTATTTGGTTTCTTTGAAGAACAAAGGATAAAGAATTTTTTTTAGATGACTGGCTATTTTGATCTGCAAGGTCTGCGCGCAGTGTGAGGGAACAAACATCACTAAATCATTAAGGGAAAAGGGAAGGGTATGCATAATGGAAAGGAGAAACACAAAAGCCACCGAGTCCAGTGGTTAGAGGAAGGCGCTGGCAGCTGTGCCTGGGTGTTGTTTTCAGCCCTGCCACTGAGCCAACACAAGTTTTGCTGCTTTGCTTCTCTGGACCTTGGTTTTTCTTACTTGTAATTTGTCAGGATAACTCTTACAGCCAAAAGACTTTGTCAGGTTAAGTTATAATTTTCAGTTCCTTGTACCTCTAGAGAAATAACAGACATGAAGTAGGATGCTGGATTTAACCAGCCCCAACCCCTTTCTTCAGACGCAGACAATGTTGTGCTACAAGATATAAGATGTTGTGCATGGGTCTATGAAATCCTGCCAGGCTGCTTGACCTCCCTGTCTGCGGCTGGACATGGCACCAAGGATGTCCAGCTCGGGTACCCAACCCAAGGCTGCGGTGAGCAGTGGGATGAGGGATGTTT
>VZTO01012814.1:0-19179 GCA_013400615.1 Syrrhaptes paradoxus
CTTTCACTAAGCAACAATTCCAAGGAGATACACCCTCCATCCTGGCCGTGTTAGGGACACAGATGCCCCCACGCTGGCCACAGGCTCCGGTTCCTCCTCCATTGCCCGTACGGCAGACCCCAGCATCTCCACTATGGGACATTCCCAACGGGGGTCCCACACTGGGTCACTCACCACCACCATCGTGTCTATTGATAAAAAGCTTCTCAACCAGCTTGGTTCAAGAACACAGAGACTTCTGTACCTGTAACATCTGATTCCTCTGCGCACTTTCCCGATTGTTTTCCACCAGTTCCTCAAGAGCAGCCACCAACCCTGCAAAACCCAACGGAGTCTCGCTGTTCAGGGTGCTTGCACAGCCCACGTGTACCACCTGGAGCATCCTTGGAGACCCAGAGACACCTGTACCTCCTTGAAAAACTCCCTTTTGGCCACTGCTGGCCTTCAGCCCTGGTCCTCATCCCCTCGCCTGATGTTGGGGGTCCATGTTCCCCCAGTAGGCAGCAGGGAGGAGAAGGGACTCCTGCTACCTTCCCTCGTAGTCCCCCCCTGCACTTGTTGGGGTCCCCAGCAAACACCCTGGATGCAGGCTCCCCTCTGGCACTGGGGCACTGGATGTGCTGGTGTTGGTGGGGAGGGAAGGACCGACCCACGGTGCCATGCCCCCGGAGACCCTCGCTAGCCTTGTCCTGTGGGATTCTGTCTCGGAGACGCCCTGCCATCCCCAGACAGAGCTTTCTCCTCTACCACTGGCCAGGACATCCCACCCAGAGACCCAGTGGGGCACGGACCTTTTCCGGAGGCACCGAGGTCCATCCCCACGCTGGCCAGCAACCGCTCCGTGTCCTCCAGCCAGGACAAGGGGACACGTGCCACCTCCAGCACTGCTGCTGCAATGGCTGAGACGGGGGGGTCCAGGCACGCTGCCCCCAGCCGCCCCAGCTCCCCTTGCAGGCTGTCGCTGCTGCAGGAGCTCCTCAGGCAAACCTGGAGAAAGCACAGTGGCCCAGGGTGCCCAGAGCAGCTGTGGATGCCCCATCCCTGGAGGGGTTCAAGGCCAGGCTGGATGAGGCTTTGGGCAACCTGGGCTAGTGGGAGGTGTCCCTGCCCATGGCAGGGGGTGGCACTGGGTGGGCTTTAAGGTCCCTTCCTACCCAAACCATCCTGGGATTCTAAATAACCCCCCATCTCTGAGAAAGCCCAGAGATCTCTCTGCTCCCCGCACACCTCGGAGCGGTGCTGCCATGGCCATCCATCAAGCAAAAATTCAGGTTCTGCACCAGTTAGCCCCAGCTGGGCTCCAGTCCCAGTTACACACCCCACAAACACCCGTGCCATGTCCCTCCTGGCTGCCAGGTGCTCACCAGCACTTAAAGGACTGACCTGGAGCTCCTGCAGGGATTTCTTCAACACCTCGACATTCTCAGACATCTCCTTTTCCTTCGAGATCCTGGAGCTTAGCTCCTGCTGCAGACTCTTCTCCCTCTCGTGACTTTGTTGGTTCTCATCAGAGATCTGCCTGACCTTCTCCATCACCTGCCAAAGGCGTGTGAAGGAAGAGGAGAATAAGACATTGCATTGAGGGCTCACAGTGGTTTTTTTTCCACCAAAGGACCGCAGATTATCCCAGTGAGCATCTTTTGAGACTGGCTGCAAACAGGCATCCACGCCAGACTGCTGGGCTCCTCCCTGGGGCAGCCCTCTGAACCCATCTACACCTTGGGGACACAAAGCATCGTGCCTCCTTCACATCCCATTAACCTGGGATGACTTGGCAAAGCTCGGATGCTACCGGCACTGCTGTGCACGGAGCAGGCACCGGGGCCATTCTGCATGGAGCCTCTCCGTGCACAGGCATCCGCACTCACCTGCTGCTCCGTTACGCCTTTTCCCGCAACTCCCGCTGCTGCTGGGGAACAGGCTTGCAGCACTTGTGTTTTGAAGGACTCCAGCTACAGCAGAGGACACAGGAAAGCACACATCACCAAGAGCTGATATCAACCCCGCTCGCCTGCTCTACCCAAGGAGCTGTGGTTAATCGCATCCCTTCCTTTGCTGGTGAGGTAGGGCTTTGAGCAACCTGGGCTGGTGGGAGGTGTCCCTGCCCATGACAGGGGGTGGCACTGGGTGGGCTTTAAGGTCCCTTCCCACCCAAACCATCCTGGGATTCTACGATCCTCTCCGATACGATGCCTTATCTTATGGATAAGGCTATGATACTGCACCCAACAGCAAATCCACCCCTGTGCTCAAGACTCTGCACATCCTTTCCTGTGCTCAAGCACGATGTCCTTCCCTGTGGGAAAACCCATCCGTTTGCAGCCCCGGATGCAGGATGCTCCCATCCCTACCTGCTCCCTGGCCCTCCCCGCATCAGCTCGCAGCAGCCGCTCCCTGCGCCCCATCTCCCGCAGCTGCTCCTCCTGCCTGGCACAGGCTTCCTCCAGCTCCTCCGCAGCCTGCCACCACGAGAGCATTTGCATAGCAAAGCAACACCCGAAAAATCACACCAGAGCCGCTTCTACCCCCACCACCCGCTCTTCCCATCAGACGGATCCAAGTTCAGCTTTGCTCGAGCAGCAGCCAGCCAGCAGCCCTTTTGCAGGGGTGGCTTTGCAGCATCGTACACTTATTGCTGATTTTTTTCCAGGGTTGGCTCCCTGGGCCACTGCACCGCACTGGGTGGCCGAGGTGCCGTGCCCATCCCTGCCCTCTTGCCCGGCAGCCGGAGGGTTACCTTGGCTTTCTCGGCCAGCTGGCTCCGCACGCTCTCCTGCTCGGTGCGATACTTCTGCACCTCCCCACGCAGCACCTCCAGGTCACGTTCCAGCTCCCCGATGCGCTGCAAGAGTCCCGGGTCTCACTTTAGAGCTGGGCATCACCCCTCGGGAGGGTTTTAACCCATAACCTATACAATCTCCCCATTTATCCCCTTTGTGCTGTTATTTTTTTCTACATGCTGTGGTTAGACTGGATTTCCAGTGCAATTTCCATCTGATTATTGACATCATAATGCAGCGTTACAATTTTTCCCGGAGTTGGCATTTCTCCGGCTTGCCATGCACTGCTAGAGGAGTCGGATTCAAAACAACTCCCTTCACACGCCCCGTTGATTATTCTCCCGATGACGCACTCCCGCGGTCCCCACTCTCCCGTGCGCTCCCTCGCCCCAAACAACTCGGCACTCACGTGTCGGCACGCGGCTACTTCTCGCTCTTCAAGCTCACGCTTTGTTTCCTCTTTTATTCTAGAGCACTGGAATGAACGGCAACCAAGGGGAAAAAAAATCATCAAGGCAGTGGCCCAGGTTGGCCAGAGCAGCGGTAGATGCGCCATCCCTGTAGTGGACCAAGGCCAGGCTGGATGAGGCTTTGGGCAACCTGGGCTGGTGGGAGGTGTCCCTGCCCATGGCAGGGGGTGGCACTGGGTGGGCTGTAAGGTCCCTTCCAACCCAAACCATTCTGTGGTTCTATACTGTCCTTGCTGCAGCAAACACCGACATACTCCAGTACTACAGCCCAGCTCCGTGTTCCAGTACCTCCTGGGTGGTGGGGTGCCCAGGATGGGGACATCGAGGCACTGGGAGCATCCACACCTGGAGTCACCCGTATCCAAGTGTTGCCCACCCTGGGTGTCTCCCCAGCGAGGCTGCCTGCCCCAGCTCCCACCTCCCCCTGGGTCTTCCCACATCCATGGAGCAGGGAAAAAAAAAATCCCAGAGGGATGCTCCAGGCCATGCTCTGCGCCTCAATGGGAGCTCTGTGGCCCCAGGGTGCAGCCAGGACCCCCATAAAGAGCCTCTACGATCCTCAGCAGAGAGGAGAGTGACCCTTCTCCTCCCAGCTTCCCCCAGAAACCCTCACGGGAGACTGTAAATGACCAAGCCCCTCATCAGGGTCATTCACCTTGGCAGACACGACTGCCAGCTGTTTGTCCTTTTCTCTGTTTTCCTTCTTCATTTTTTCCAAGTCTTGCTGGAGCTGCTGCATTTTCTGCTCCTTCCCAGCGATCTCCCTTTGCAGGCTGGTCACTAGACCTGGGAAAAACAAACGCCGGCGAGCGGCTACCTGAGAGCATCCCTGCAAAAACCCTCCAACCTCTTCGACAACCCTCCCACTTGGAAGGCACAGCCAGCTTTTGGCACGCCGTGGTGGACGTTGCTCCCCGACAGCATCTCTAACGAGTTCCTCTGGACCCGGCAGAGGACGAGCAGCTCCGACGGATCCGCTTTTGCTGCGTTACGGTGTGGGATCCCCAGCTCTGACACCTGCCCCTTGCCAAGCCAGTCCCAAATGGCTTTGTGCCCCCACACGAAGCTACGATACCTGCAGCCAGAGCGTGGTCCCTCTTCAACTTCTCGCCCTCTTGCCGCAGCCGGATGAGCTCCAGGTCTCTTTGGTGGAGGGAATGGCTGAAAACCTGGCTGGAGCCTTTCTGCAGGTCGCTGAGCTGCAAACACAGATTCACCCGCATTCCTCGCCGCATCAATTTATTATTATAATTATTATTATTATTATTNGCAACCTGGGCTAGTGGGAGGTGTCCCTGCCCATGGCAGGGGGTGGCACTGGGTGGGCTTTAAGGTCCCTTCCAACCCAAACCATCCTGGGATTCTGTGATTTTATGATTTCCCTTAGCTCCAGACATGCTTCAGGGTGTCACGCTAAAGGCACGTCTGCATCAGCGCGGCTGGCACTGCTTGGTGCCTGTTGCAGTGTTCCCTACCTGCTCCCTCAGGGATTTGATCTCCTCCGTCTTGGCTCCCAGCTCCCGGTCGAAGGCCAGCAGCGTCTGGGCCAGCTCTGCCTCGTTCCCCGCCACCGCCTGCGCCAGGGTCTTTGCCATCGCCGCAATCTCATCCTGCAGATCCCTTATCACCGCGTCTTTCGGCTTCCATCCCCTTTCCCAACCGGAGAGACGACCGATTGCCCTCCCCAAGCGCAGCAGCTTTTCACCCTGCGGGCAGATTCCCAGTGTCGTCTGTTGGTCCGCAGGGTGCCTGCTCCGGGGGTCTGGCTCATTGCCATCGACCCCATGGACCTACATGTCCCAGCTTCCCATGACCCCCTGCACCCCCAGAGTCCCCATCCGGGCAGTGACAGTCCCCACGCCCTGCCAGGACCTGCAGCTGGACACACGCGGCCGTTCGGCAGGGTTTGCCAAGGAGCAGGACAGGGTTGGCATCCCTCCCGCCTGCCCCAGCATCACCTTCTCCCGCGGGAGGAAATCCATGTCGTGATACCCCAGGGAAGGGGCTGTCCCCACGGCACTCACACCATCGCTGGAGACACTGGTTGAGGCTGGAAGGAAGCAAACACGACGGCGGCAAATGTCAGTGTGAGAACCGGGCGCAGGCGGCAGGAACGCTTCTCGCAGCATCCCTCTCGCTTGTCTCCAAACTACTTGTCTCCAAACTTTACAGCCCATGAGCTCGGCTCACAACCAGAAGAGAAACCAACCCTTTGGCACTACGAAGACACCTGCCAGTGCAAACAGTCTGCCCATGTTTCCCTGTCAACACACCTCTGGGGACCAAAAAAACCACTTTGGCGCATCGCCGTTGACTTTGGAGAGCTTACGACCCTTCAAACAACCCAACCCAGGAAAACAACCCCATCAGACCCTAACAAGCTCCATTCATGGCAAACGTCTCCGTCTCCACCGTTCCCCCAAAGCCTTGCCTCTGCCCCACCGCTCTCGCACACTCTATTTTCAGCAGCGTGTCAGCTCGACACCTGATTTCCTGTTCCTGCACCCAAGGCAGGCGGTGACTGCACTTCAAAGGAGCAAAACACATCAGCCAGGAGACGGGAATACGTACGTGAGTCACTGATACAGACACAGCCATCGCCCTTCCAGTGTACACAAGGAAAAACGATGAGGAAACGTCCCTCTCAGCTACGAGGGCAACGTCCTTCCCCTTTCTATGTCCCAGCCCACTTCTTCACTGCCCTCCATGCTACCAAGGCCCAGATGTGGTCCCTGATGAGCTCTGCTGGCCAGGGACTTGGACCCAAATGCTGGCACCGCTCGTCATGTCCCAACCCTGCCTCTGCTCCCATCGATGGAAAGAGGGGAGGTTGAGATGGGATCTGGGGAAGAAATGTTTCCCTGTGCCGGGGTGAGGCAGTGACCCAGGGTGCCCAGAGCAGCTGTGGGTGCCCCATCCCTGGAGGGGTTCAAGGCCAGGCTGGATGAGGCTTTGGGCAACCTGGGCTAGTGGGAGGTGTCCCTGCCCATGGCAGGGGGTGGCACTGGGTGGGCTTTAAGGTCCCTTCCCACCCAAACCATCCTGGGATTCTATAACTCCACTCAACACTAAGTTAATCCGAGGGGATGCCAGGCCATGAACCACCGCATTTGGCACTGGGGAGTACCTGGCCTCCCCAGGGGGCTCCTAACGAAAGCATCCGGTGGGACGGTGGTGGCTGTGCTCCAAGCCCGGGCACTCCCGGGTCGCTGCCGCAGTGGCGGATGGGGCAGGTGGGTGGTCGGTCCAGGGGTCCAGCTGGCAGGAGAGCCGGGGGGATGCTGCCGCTGCAGTGTGGGGAGACGGGGAGGAGATGCAGGAGGTGAAGGTTGGGACTCTGCAACCAGCTGGAGCTGCCCGGTCCACGCTGTGCGACGGTTCACAGGGGGACAGGAGACCTGTGGTGGGAAAAGACAGCATCAGCAAGATTTTAGGAAGGTTTTTAGTCCCTGATGTGCGCGTGTTATGTCGGACACAACCCAGAGCCAGATCTGAGTGGAAGCAAAAATTTAGTCCTCTCCCATTTCCATTGCCCAAGTATTGGATTTGAATCGGGAATTCCAAATACTTTGCTGAAATCCAGACACACTGTTGGGGTTTGAAACACTTGGAAATACTGAATGCAAAGTGAGGAAAAGCACATTTTCCAGACCAACCTCGCTCATGTCCAACTTCTTCAGCAGAGGGAGCTCGAGCTTTCCATTCCCCCCTCCTGCCACCCCACCTTTCCCAAGGATCACCCAGAAGAGCCCAGGAGCAGAGCACGGCCGTCCCACATGGCTGGGTGCTGGGGTCCCCTCCACCCACTCCTAGGGTCTTCCCTGGGCACGCCAATCCGTCCTTACCTGGGGACCCCCATCCATCCTTATCTGGGCAGCCCCATCAAGCCTTCCATGGGGATCCCCATCCATTCTCCCATGGGGACCCCCATCCACCCTTCCCTGGGAACCCCCCGTCCATCCTTACCCGGGCACTCCTATCCATCCTTCCATGGGGACCCCATCCACCCCTCCCTGGGGAACCCCAACCACCCTTCTGTAGGGACCCCCCCATCCACCCATACCTGGGCAGCCCCGTCCACCCTTCCCTGGGGACTCCCCATCCATTCTTCCCCAGGCACCCCCATCCATCCCTCCATGGGGACCCCCACCCACCCATACCTGTGCAGCCCCGTCCATCACCAGCTGGAAGGCTGCTCCCCCTCTGCCGAAGCGCAGGACATCCCCCGGACTCACTTTGACGGCTGCGTTCTGGACCTGGCAGCCGTTGACGAAGGTGCCGTGGGGGGAATTGAAGTCCTGAAGGACGAAGCCGTTATCCGAGGCGGTGAACTCAAGGACTGCGTGATGCTCTGCTACACCTGGGGACTGCCAGTGGGCAATCAACAGGCAAGAAACCCACCAGAAAGCAGCTCTGGTTCCATGAACCATTTGCCAAGCCCCCCTTCTCCTTGCCATACATCTCTGCACAAGCTGGTGACCCCCACACTTTGCGCGGAGGACCCCCAAGCATCCTCCTCCTCCCTGCATCCCAACCTCCACCCATTTTACGACCATCAGCTTCCTCGCCCTTACCTGCAGGACGATATCGGCCCCTTGGTGCCTGCCTATCGTGGTGGTGCGGGGTTTCAGCTGAAAACACCCCTCTGAGCTCTTTAGAAAAGCTCGCATCCTCCAGCCCTTCCCCTGCAAGGTTTGCATTCAAAAAAAAAACCCCAACCCCTCATTTAGCAATCCCCAGTCTAACCGAGCCAAGAACGTCTGGACCAAGCTGTGCACAAGGAGTTGTATAAAATCAGCCCGAAGGCAGCCCGGCCATGGCCGGCAGCGTGCCCGCAGTAGCCTTGGAAACCCCGGCTGAGCCCGAGAGCCCGCTGCCACCCTCCTGGCTGTGTTCATTCTCTTTGTTTTGTTTTGTTTTTTTTTTTTTTTTTTTTCCTTCTCCTTTTCCCAAGCAACTCGCCCGGCAGCACAACACAGATCCGTGCGGGCTGTGGCAATCAACACACGTGGGAACGTTTCCCCACGGATCAAAAAACCAAAAAAACCTCCTGGGGGGCTGTGCAGCCTGCCAGGGCTGCTGATGAACTTTTTCTTTCCCTTTTAATTTTTTTTTAAATTGAATATGCACAAACAGGTCTTGCAACCTCAAGTGAGTGGATAAACATTGCCTCCTGGTGATGGGGATGCCATCACGCATCCGGATGTTTCTGTCGCTGTGCCTTCGTCCCAGCCTGCCACACATGTTTNTTTCCAGCCCTGATCCAACGCTGCAGCGATGCTTTTTAGAAACTACCAACCACCAGGCTCCCTCGGTTGTGTTAATACCGGGTCTGCACATCTTGGGAGTTGCCGTTGACCATGATTTGCCATTGACCATGCGTTGTCGTTGACCATAGGTTGCCGTTGACCATGGGTTGCCATTGACCGTGAGATCCCATGGACCGTGGGTTGCCGTTGACCATGATTTGCCATTGACCATGAGTTGTCATTGACCATAGGTTGCCATTGACCGTGAGTTGCCGTTGACCATGATTTGCCATTGACCATGGGTCGCCGTTGACCACGGGTCGCCTTCCAGGGACACTGGGATACATGGGCAACCTTCACCACTGCATGGGGAATGTGCAATTTCTCACCTACCAGCGTGTCTCACCTGGGAACAACAGCCCAAGGTTGGGGTTGGATGAATCTGCTGCAAGATGCGCATGGAGAAGACGCTGCGTGCTCTCCCTTTTCTTCTCCATTGTACTCACCATCAGGAATAATTATTCCCTCATAATATACAACAACACCATGGGGTTGAGCCATCCCAGGACAGTGATGGCCATGGGTTTGCGAGCACTCGCAATCCTCATCATCCAACGTCCCATCAGAGGGCAAGGATGTATGGAGCTGGAGAGGCTCAGCAGCCATTTGGGCATTTCTGGCATCATTCCTGCACTGGTCACAGCCCGTTTCACTGTGGTCACTGCACTCCTTGTCATTTTTTCAGCTCTCTTCCTACACGAGACACTGGGAAGCATTCTGCTTTCTCCATTCTGGTTCATTTACATGGGACTTTTTGGTAAAGCAGCTCCATGAAACTTCAACTCCCAACTGCTCAGACAAGAGGCTTTGCTTTATTAACCCAACATTTACCCAGATTTTCTAGAAAAACCATTACAGTTGCATTTCTTCACCAGGGACAGAGGACTTGGTGCCTTGCAAGCAGACTCCAGGGGGCACACGTGCCTGGGAAACAACTTCCAAGGACCTGCATCACCTCTCCAACCCCTCCACAACAACAAAACCCACCAACAACCCCCACCCCAAATCCCTCAGTCTTTTGGCTTTTTTTTTTCCCCATCCCTTGTATAAAGGAGTCCTTTACTAAAGGACATTATTTTGCCCATCGGAGATCACGCCATCCCCTGGGGCAGACCCAAGGGAAATTCCTGCGATACAACACTGGAAATTACAAGATGCAACATGAAATAATAACCAACGAGATCAAACGTTACATGGGCTTGGACCAGCATCTCTTCTTTGTCTTCGTTTTGGCTGCTCGTGCTCCTCTTGTACCTTTTACCACCCATACCACCACGTCCACGAAGGGTCCGTACCCACATTGATAGCGGCATCACACCGATTCGNGTACCACCACGTCCACGAAGGTTCTGTACCCACATTGATAGCGGCATCGCACCGATTCGGCATCCGTGTCGGCAGCCCGGAGGCAGATTGACCCCACTGACATCTGCTACAAAATCATGGCAGATTCCACTCTCTACCCACATTTCCCAATTCCAGACCATTCAAGCGACCCCGTGGTCGAACACGCCGATGACTTTGCCATCGATAGTTTTGCTGGAAGCCCAGGAGGCGGCACAGGGATGCCCGTGGAGCAGCATCCATCCTTGACCAGCCGACTGATTTTTTTTTGGGAAGGGCCAACTGTACACCAGGGCACACCAACACCACGTACAAAATATTTATTTAGCACAGGTCTGCTCGCACAGCGCGCTCGGCAGCCGTCTCGCCCCGCACACCTCCTTGGCAGCGGTGCAACTCAGGTCCCAACCCCCCGGATTTATCCACAAAACAGAGAAAGCAACTGAGAAGAGAAATCCATCCTCTTGCCGAAGAACACAGGCTCCTTTCAGCCTGTTTCCCACCAGCAAGCACCGACCTTGGCAGGAGTCAGGGTTGGCCCCAAGCCACCGCCGTGGCCCCGGGCGGGAGCGGGGGAAAGCTGCAGAGCTGCTCTGGCAACGCGGCTTCCCTTACATGGAAAGAAAAGACATGAAAAAAAATATTAAAAGGAATGTTTCCCTTTTCTACATGGAAAATCCTCGTTGGGTATCAGTTGGGTGGGTGGTGAAGGTCTGGCTGGGGGAGAGGAGGTGAGAAGATCCGTTAGGTGGTCCTTCTGTAAAACTCCACGAAATAAACTTTCGGTACTCCCAGCCTTTGCTTCCTGCAGAGCAGCAGACCTATTGGCATTCCGGTTTCTTTCCCCACGGTCTTTTGTAAAAACCCATCATGGGAAAGCTGGTCCTGTCCCCACGCTGCAGCGCTTCACACCCATCGCATCCTCCACGTCACAGCTTCCAGGGCGCCCCGACCGCTTCTGCGCCCACAGACCGAGCCCCTTAGTGTGGGGTTTTTTTTTTAAATAAAAACCACAAAAACCCCAGAAGCATCACAGATTCCGATTCGGTTTTGTTTTGTTTTTAAGTCATTTGCTGGCTCTCCGGCAGTTTCTCCTGGATCTCCTCGTACTTGGGCGGTGGCGTGAGCGGCTCTATCGTGATGGGCGCCGTGCTGTTGCCCTCCGCCAGGTTCAACCTGATGTCCTTCAGGTGCAACTTCTCCGACTTGATCCGTCGGATCTTCAGCGGCTTCAGGCGTTTGCTCAGGCGTGAGCCGGGGCGGCCGGGCTGCCGATCCGTGCTGGGCTCCGCGCCGGTGGCTCCCGGTGCCTGGGTGCTCTCATCCAGCCCCGTCAGTGACTCGTAGGAGGGCAGGGAGACGCTGAGCCGGTTGCTCCTGTCGGAGTCTCGGGGCTCGGAGTAGCCCGTGTTCATCACCTCGTCGTAGCTGGGGACGTAGTACTGGGAAGAGACGTCTTCATCCTCTTCTTGACTACAAGGGGAAAAAAAACATGAGGGCTATCAGCAGAGCATCATCTCAGCTTCACTGGGGGTAGGGATGAAGAGGAAAGAATAAAACAACCCACCCAAAAAAAGCTTAACGCATTACTGACCCTTTCACGTTACACACCAGTTTTTTTTCCTCTGCGGGGGGTGAGGCAGTGGCCCAGGGTGCCCAGAGCAGCTGTGGATGCCCCATCCCTGGAGGGGTTCAAGGCCAGGCTGGATGAAGCTTTGGGCAACCTGGGCTAGTGGGAGGTGTCCCCGCCCATGGCAGGGGGTTCGAACAAGATCATCCTTTAAGGTCCATTCCCACACAAACCCTTCTGTGATTCTATGATTCTTACAGTTGCAGAGCCCAGATCACAACCCCTCCTATATGCAGACACGCTTTCATTTCCTTGTGACATCCGTACATCCTTGACCATCGCTTTCTTTACCCACAAACCTCTTTTTCTATTGCACAGCAGTGATTTCCTCCCCTGGCAGAACGCTGCCTTCTCTCCTCCCCTCTCAACAATCAAAACTCCCTTGGAAAGGGACCTCACCCCTCTGCCCTTGCCATCCCCATGGCTTCTGGGCTGGGCAGCAACCTCGAGTTTTGTTGGCTCTGCAATATACCACCATCTATGCCACGGTTCCCCACACACATCTGCTTGGCCTTTCTTGGCATTCTGAAGTTACCATTAGTGATGATATTTCCTTGGTGGGATCTGCCGCAGCCTTTGCTCCGCTCGGTGGAGCTCCCCGAGCCAACAGGCGAGCCCTGCAGACTTTCCCCGGGTCTAAACTCCATCTCCAGCCGCTGCCCACGCTGCTGCAGCCGGAGACAAAAGGCTGCTCGGCACCTCCGGCTGCACCCAGCGAGACCGCACACCCTGCACCACGGCGATCCCATCTCCTGCGTTAACCATTAACCACCGCCCCCAGCGTGCCCTCGCTGCTGGTCTACCAACAAAGCCAGGAGCGGCATGGCTCAGCGACGCCGGCTTGGCCACGGCTCCATCGAGACCCCAGCTGCCACACCAACAACCCCCCCGTCCTCCAACAGCACCATAAATACCGCTGGAGTCATGGAAACATGGAATCACAGGATGGTTTGGGTTGGAAGGGTCCTTAAAGCCCACCCAGTGCCACCCCTTGCCATAGGCAGGGACACCTCCCACTAGCCCAGGTTGCCCAAAGCCTCATCCAACCTGTCCTTACTTCTTGCTCCTGACCTCTCTGGGGAAGAACATCAGCCCTTGGTCCATTCCTATACTCAGTCCCACTCCCTTTTCCCCCAAAGCCTCACCTGTCCTCCTGTTGCGAGGGCTCTGCCTGCGGCTGGTGCTGGACACGTGCAATATCTTCGCTTTGCCTCCTCTTGTCGCGGACGTTCAGGCAGATGGAGAGCAGCAGCAGCAGCACGCCCGCCCCCACCAACACGTACGCCACCGAGAAGGTCTTGCTCTTCAAAATGCCTCCAGTACCGCGGTCGGGCTTGCTGCTATTCCCAGCATGGGTGGTGGGTTTATCAGCGGGGCCAAAGCCGGGGACGAGGTTCCAAACAGCCATGATGATGCCAAGGACCAGCATCCCCAGCCCGATGGCCGTCAGGGCGTAGTGCGAGCCGTTGGTCCGAGACTGGGCCATCGCTGGGCCGGCCAGGATGTCCCCACCTTACAGCACAGGTTGGGTCGTTGGGGCTGCAGCCCTGCCAGCATGCGTGCGGTCCCCTCCCCGGACAGGCAGTGAGCTCTGGGAAGAGATGGAAAGTGATGGTTAGGGCACGAGGGGATGGAGAAGCCACGCAGCTACCATTTCACTGGCCACGACGTTGTTCTAGTCCGCTAATGCTGGAAATCTAATTCCACCNTCCTTCCTTCCTGATCCCTCAACCATGAGATGTGTTTGCCTTTATTTTAGCACACGCCACTATCAGAGAATCACAGAATCATGAAGGTTGGAAAAGACCTCAAGGATCACCAAGTCCAACTGTCAACCCAACACCACCCAACCCATGTCCCGAAGCACCACATCGACACATTTCTTGACCCCCTCCAGGGATGGTGACTCCACCCCCTCCCTGGGCAAAATCATGGGATGGTTTGGGTGGGAAGGGACCTTAAAGCCCACCCAGTGCCACCCCCTGCCATGGGCAGGGACACCTCCCACTAGCCCAGGTTGCCCAAAGCCTCATCCAACCTGTCCTTACTTCTTGCTCCTGACCTCTCTGGGGAAGAACATCAGCCCTTGGTCCATTCCTATACTCAGTCCCACTCCCTTTTCCCCCAAAGCCTCACCTGTCCTCCTGTTGCGAGGGCTCTGCCTGCGGCTG
Organism: Syrrhaptes paradoxus; assembly: GCA_013400615.1. Classification (NCBI taxonomy): domain Eukaryota; kingdom Metazoa; phylum Chordata; class Aves; order Pterocliformes; family Pteroclidae; genus Syrrhaptes; species Syrrhaptes paradoxus. The sequence goes on from VZTO01012814.1 coordinate 13,705, forward strand.
GTGCTGGACACGTGCAATATCTTCGCTTTGCCTCCTCTTGTCGCGGACGTTCAGGCAGATGGAGAGCAGCAGCAGCAGCACGCCTGCCCCCACCAACACGTACGCCACCGAGAAGGTCTTGCTCTTCAAAATGCCTCCAGTACCGCGGTCGGGCTTGCTGCTATTCCCAGCATGGGTGGTGGGTTTATCAGCGGGGCCAAAGCCGGGGACGAGGTTCCAAACAGCCATGATGATGCCAAGGACCAGCATCCCCAGCCCGATGGCTGTCAGGGCGTAGTGCGAGCCGTTGGTCCGAGACTGGGCCATCGCTGGGCCGGCCAGGATGTCCCCACCTTACAGCACAGGTTGGGTCGTTGGGGCTGCAGCCCTGCCAGCATGCGTGCGGTCCCCTCCCCGGACAGGCAGTGAGCTCTGGGAAGAGATGGAAAGTGATGGTTAGGGCACGAGGGGATGGAGAAGCCACGCAGCTACCATTTCACTGGCCACGACGTTGTTCTAGTCCGCTAATGCTGGAAATCTAATTCCACCGCGCCTGTGGAGAGCACATCAGGCTGTAACGTGGCAGCCGGCAGCAGGATCCTTGGTGGATGTTCCCATCGTGACCCTTTGCAATATCCACCAAGCTCAGCAAAGAACCAAATAATTAATGTTTGTTCAGGACTCGGAACGAGACAATCTTTGAGATCCCTTCCAACCCTAACCATTCTACGATTTGGAGAGCCCATCCTTAGGGGAACAACAACTGACCCCTTCACATCACCAAAAAAACCCCCCATCATAAATTTCCCTCCGCAGAGACACGCTGCACGCTTACGGAGCTGCACCGCCTTCGACAAACAGCCGCTGCCAACACAAACCGACCTGAAACTGCTCAGAACCGACTCTGCAATTACACAACGGCTCTCTTCCCCCATCCGAGATGCAGCGGGGCTGCTCGTGACGCTGGCTGCCTGCCCTGCACCGCCTCCTGCCCGAGAAGAGAAAGCAAAACCACCGCTCTCCAGCCGGGCCAACCCTGTGGCTTCCCTCGGCTGTCACAACGGCGAGCCCTGGGACAGTCCCCAGCTCACTCCTGGCCACCACTTGCCCTCCCCATAGTGACACGGGCTGGTGGAAACTCCCCCCGGGGCCATCCAAGTGCTGCCGTCCTGACCAGCGGGTCCATAGGTGGGAACCCCTCCTTGACCTAACACCTGTGTTTTCTGAGTCGCCAGGACCAGATGTGCTCACTTGCAAAAAAATAAACCCGTGGAAGCGCATCTCCTGGACGCTCGCATCCTCCTCCTCCTCCTCCNCAGCTCCCCCCGGGGCCACCCAAGTGCTGCCGTCCCGACCAGCAGGTCCATGGGTGGGAACCCCTCCTTGACCTGTGTTTTCTGAGTCGCCAGGACCAGATATACTCACTTGCAAAAAAATAAACCCACGGAAGCGCATCTCCTGGACGCTTGCATCCTCCTCCTCCTCCTCCTCCTCCTCACAAGCTGCAAGTGCATCCTCCCCTTCCTGCAAAGCCCGGACGAGTCGCCTGGATGCCTGCAGCAAAGCCGCCCTGTTCCCACCCCGGCGAGCCCGGCAGCAGCCTCCTTTGTGGTTTTACACGTGCCAAAATCCACCTGCAGCTGCGTAAACGCGTTCGGATATTCTCCTCTCCTCCCCGGCTTCTCGGCGCTTGTTTGCACTAGAAGCCGACCCTTTGCTACGCTCCTGCTGCGTGCTACCCCCACCCGCTCCGGCGTTCCCGAGCTTCACGTTTGCTTGTTCAGCTCGAGCACAAGCTCAGTCCGCAGGGTCAAGGGCCAGAACAAAGCAGCATTCCCAGAAAACAGCCCAGCTCCAGCTGCCTGCAGGGAAAGACACGCACACAAACCCGGAGAGGAGAAACCCACAGAGCACCTTCCCCACCACCGCAGGACATCCCAGCGTCCCTGTTGTCACTCGCATGGATCCAGGCAGGGCAGAGCCTTTGTTCCTGCATCCCATCCGGGGTTACGGGGCGAACAGGAGCCACCGAGCCCCCGTGCCCGCCATTCCCCACGGCAGCACCCCAGGAAGGCACCCCCTGCCCCCCAGCCCACCCCCAGCTCTCTTTCGGTCCCACCAAGCAGCTGCTGAGGATGCAGCAAATGCAGCATCCCAAAGGTCCTCCCCAGCATCCCGGAGCAATCACGTCTCCGCTGCTCATCCTACCCGAGTGCACCTGCGATGCAAACTCACCGCACGCTCCCCGCACTGCGCCAGATCCTAAAATCCCGCATGAGGCAAAGCGCATGATCCATCCTCTTCCTCCATCCTCCTTCATCCACCCGCCGCGGCACTGGGCCCCACCAGCGATGCTCAAGCCTGCGGCGAGGACCACTGAGGCTCTGATTTATCAGCACTCCTGCTTCTCATTTTGTGTCTACGGGCGGCCGTTGGGTTTTTTCCAAAATGATTTATCCCGGCGGGTTCCCATCGCCGTGCCACTTCACAAACCAACAGCGACCAGGCGGGATCTCAAACTGCTGGGATGGGTTTGGGGCAGGGGAACGACGCGGCACGAGCGGTGGGCGCAGAAACCACGCAGGGCTGGTGGCATTTACCCCTGGCACCTAAACCTTCCCGATCTCTCTGGCCTCCCTCGGGCACCCCAGCTCTGGAGCTGGGCAGGATTTTAGCTCCAACATCACCTCTGTGCCTGGCAGTCCTACGCAGATCCCTGGCTGTGCTGCCCTGCAGCCTGGGCAAATCAGATTAAATCCAGAGACCTGCCACACCAGTCTGTCTCCATTGCATTAACCCTTTTTTTGCCTTTCCAGAGCGCGCTCCTACCGCTGCTTTAGCAATAACCCCGGTGCCCTGATGCCAGCGGCCAGAGAAGGGACCTGATCCTGTCCCCATCCCGGGTCCAGCATCCCTGGTGCTGGCTGGAGCAGCCCCGCCGGGATGGATGGAGAAAGGACGCTGCAGCTGGGGGGTTCAGGGAAGCCCCAAACTTACCACTGACTCACCCCCAAAACCTTGCTGGGGCTGGTACCACGTCTCGAAGGTGGCATTGACCGCAGGAGAGCCGGGGGAGCGCACCCACAGAGCTCCGTCCTCCCGACCCAGCCACGGAGACATTCCCCGCTCTGTGATTGCACCGATTTAATAACCCCCGAGGGGTTCTTCCTCTGCAATTTCCCCCGATCGCTTACCAAACCCGCTCCCGAGTGCTCTCTGCATCACCCCTGCAGCCAGACCCCCCCGCTCCCCGTCCCACGCACGCCCGCGGCCCCGCGCCGCCCTGGCAATGATTTACCCCAGGATCTCCGAACCATTAAACTCCACCGGGGCAGGGGCACCCGCACCGCCTCCGCACCCAGCCGGGCTTCCCGCACCCCTCCCTGGCTCCCCACAGGCTGCCACATCCCAGGGACGCTTTGGGATCCCTCCTGGGATTTCCCACTTTAATTAATAGGAGGATGATTTTTTTCCCTGTTCGGGGGGTGAGGCAGTGGCCCAAGGTGCCCAGAGCAGCTGTGGATGCCCCATCCCTGGAGGGGTTCAAGGCCAGGCTGGATGAGGCTTTGGGCAACCTGGGCTAGTGGGAGGTGTCCCTGCCCATGGCAGGGGGTGGCACTGGGTGGTCTCTAAGGTCCCTTCCCACCCAAACCATCCTGGGGTTCTATGAATTTGGCACAGGAGGGTGGGGATAAGCCCTTTCTCCAGCACGGCACGCCTGGACGCACACCAAAGGCTTTTCCCGCGGGTACCCGATAGCATCGTACCCTCTGCAGGAGACACCAGCCCACGGCGGGGATGCAGACCCCCCCGGACCACGCTCCACATCCCGGTGCTCCCAGCGAAATGCCGTCCCCATCGTCAGGGTGAGTCACGAGGAAGCCCGACACCCATCGCTGCCCTCGGCGGCACCCACGCTGCTCTGCCCTCCCCAGCCTTTGGATTTTTCCCCTCCCATGACATCACCTCCAGCAGCAACACCTTTGTCACAGGATGGCGAGGGATGAGTCTGCATTTTGGGAAACGGGTCAAACCCCGATGCAACCACCGGGCACGGGACGAGCTGGCTCACAGCGATCTCCCGAGGAGGAGTCGGAACACGATTCCGAGCTCCCGGCACGCTGCCACGGAGCGACACACCCCTGGGGATCCGAAAGCCAACGTGCGACTCCAGCGCCAGGTGTAAAACTGCAACACTGATTTTCCCGAAAAAATTTTGGGGAAAAAATTCTATTCTCCAAACATCCAAGCCACAGCTCACCCTCCTCCCGAGATTCTCCCCTTGTCACCTTCCCAGGTGACAGCTGTGATGTCCTCCCGCTCCTTGCACCATCAGTCCTCACCCCAGAGACCAGTTGCTCGTGCTGGGGAGTTTCCAGAGAGCTTTTCCCCTGGGGAGCTGGGGCTGGGGGGGTTTTGCCCCACTCCTGGGTGGGGTGAGCCCCGACACGGGGGTAACGCGGAGCCAGGCTGGGTGTCCCCTCCCTGCCCAGCCCCAGGGGACAGACAGTCCCGCCACGCCAGGCGCTGCCTTCATCTTCGTTCTTACACCCAGACAAGCTTCTCATTAACCACCTGCCCTGCTAATTAGCACATCCACCCTCACTGCCTGTGCTCCATCACCATCCCTGCAGCAGCAGTGACCCTGCTGAGCCCTTGTTACGCAGACTGAACCCCCCAGCACCCCGAAACTCCACCGGGGGTCAGGAAACCCGCCAGGGTCAGGGCTTGGGGGATATTTTCTCTTTTTTTTTTGTCCCCTCTCGCTGATCCCATTATCCCTGCTCCAGCAGCAGGGATGTTTCTGGCTGGATGCAGCCTGGAGGATGCAGGAATCCCAGGAATTCCCCCGCCCCAGCCAGAAGAGCAATACCTGGGGATACCCAGCTGAGCTGGGAAAAGCACCATTGCTGCCGACATCCCAATTCCTTGTGTCTGGGCTAATACAACACCCAGCCCCTGTCAGCATCTCCCCAGGGGACGCAGAGAGGCGGAGGGACAGCCCCGTGCAGCCTGTCGGGGCTTTGCCACCTGCTGCTGCTCACGTGTGTCTCCAGGAATGTGCCCGCAGTTGTTTCTCTTTGCATTCCCTCATTTTAAGAGCTATTTCCCCGTGTTTTTTGTTTTGTTTTCATTTCTCACAACTCCTCCATCGTGCCCTTGCAGGCAGCACCGGGTGAGCAGCAGCATTTTGCTAAAGCTCTGCCCCAGATGCTTTTTTATATCTATATAGACACACACATATAGGAACCTTCCCAACTCTTTCTCCCCATATTGTCATTACAGCCACCAGGGCAGAGCTTGCTGCAAACCAGGAACGTGCTCAGACCAAGAGTCCTTCTCAATTCCCATTTATCCCAGTTATTCCCAGGGATAACGCTGCTGCAGCCACGCAGACCGTTCGCCGTGTCCCAGCGGCTGTGTCCCCAAGCCCAGCTCCCACGCGTGGCTAATGCCAGCCTAACAGCTCCCAGCCAGGCTTTGCCAAACCCGAGA
>VZTO01012815.1:0-22926 GCA_013400615.1 Syrrhaptes paradoxus
CATTTTGGCCCCACTACGTACACACGCACAATCTGGGTGCAGCTCATGTTGTGGGGGCTGCAGGACAGCACGAGAACTTCACCCGGGAAAGGCTTCAGCTGCCTGTGATCCCATCTCCTGCCCCTCCAGCAGCCCATTTCGTGTTCCAGGGTGGTGCTGGAAGCACTCCCAACGCCAGCGCAATGCCCCAGTTCTGGGACGCGCGTCATGGGGAGCCACGAGGATCTGTGCCACTGTGTGAGAAAAGCAAATGCAGGTCATGCAATGGCAAACGAGCAGAAAACAATGTCTCTTGGGGAGTTAAAACCGCTCCGCACGTGCAGCCCATGTGGTTCCTGTTTTCTCCTCCGACACGTGGTTTTACCAGATGTGTACCATGTGTGGTGCAGAGGCTGGGCCCCATGGCAGAAAGGCAGCTGTGCCAGTACCATCCTCCTCCCTCCCACCAGAACCACAGCGGGTCCCGAATTCCAGCCTTCTCCCTGCAGATCTGACCAGCAGACCACCAGCACCTCCGAAGATGAGGTAGCGCCCTGCACAATTTGTAGTTGACATTTCACAAAATCCAAAGAAAAGAGGCTATGAAAGGCCATATGGAGCACATACGGACTGATCACCATGAAGACATCAATTGGGGTTTCTTGAATATGTCCCAACGCCTGCAGCTTGCAGCTGTCCCGTGGGCTTGGCTTCCTTCCTGGGGAAAATCATTTGGGTTTTCTACACCCATCCATAAACCAGGCGCAATGAAATAATCTGCCTTCAGTACGCGCCTTCAGGTCTCCCATTAGAGTGCGTTTTGAACACGTCCAGTGCCTGCAGCAGAGAGAACAATCCCCTGTTGTTGTGTGCTCCGGGAACACATTTTTCCTGTAGTCACATACTAATCTCAGGAGTTTGGCCTTGTGGTACTCCTCCTCCGCTCCAAAACATGCTCACTGTGGGCTGTCCACATGCAGAGATCACTTTCTCTGGGCTTTGGCTGTACTAACAGGTTCTCACAAAGCACATGTTATTTTTCTTTCCTTCGAGGCTCATCTCATTATTCCAGAAATCCCCTCTTCCCTATGCTCTTCCATCCCTATGGGTTATTTCTCTTTTTCCATGCTGACCACTCCCAGCTCTCTCAGCCTCTCCTTGTAACACAGATTCTCCAATCCCATGATCATTTTCGAGGCCCTTCACTGGAGGAACTCCACGTCTTCCCTTTACTGGAGAGCTCAATGCTGCAGACGTGTCCCCCCGGCGCTGAGCAGAGGGGAAGGACAACCTCCTTCAATCCCTTCCTAACACATGACACTGCAGGGACACATTGCTGGCTCACGTTCCGCTTGCCCACCAGGACCCCAGGTCCTCTTCAGCCAAGCTACTTTCCAGGATTTTCCAGGCTTTAGAGCTCCTTTGTGCTGTTGACAGCATACGAGAGAAGTTTTACAGTCGCCTGAGCTGCTTAGAAGAGTTTGTAGCAGTTACAGATCGGTCTAGAGGGGTTTAGAGCTGCTCAGAGCTCTTCAGAGGCATTTTACAGCTGTGCAGAGGAGCTGAGAGTTGTACAGCAGAGATTTAGAGGCATTTTAGATGTATTTAGAGACACATTAGTGGTGTTTAGAGCAAGACAGAGCTTTACCTCCGTTCAGAGGTGCTCTGAGGTTCTTAGAAGAGGTTTAGAAGAAGTAAAGGAGTTTACCGTTGTTTAGAATGCTTTACAGGAGTTTTGGCACAACTTACAGGACTTTAGAGATGCTTAGAACTATTTATAGGGGCTTTAGAGGTGTTAGATCATTTAGAGCAGCGTGGAGCTGCTTAGTGCTGTTCAGAGCAGTTTAGAGAACCTCAAGAAGTTTTAGCTGTTTCTCTAAACAGGAGTTTCAGAACTGCAGAAATGAGTTCTACGCAGTCACAAGGAGCCTGAGAGGGGCCTGAGATCTATTTTTTACTGCTGCTTAAAGCAGTGTGGAGGGATTTTTGATATTAGTGATGTTTAGAGGATTTTCAGAAAGGTCGAGTGGACGTTTTAGAGGAATTTATAGCTTCTCACCATTGTTTATAGCTGAGGAGAAGAGTTTTAGAGCTGTTTAGATGTGTTGTAGAACAGTGTTGTGCATTTCGGAGGTATTCTGGAGCTGTTTAAAGAGGTCCAGCCTGGATTAGTGGCACCCTAGTGTGTTTTAGAATCAGTTAAATGATTTTAAAAGGTGGAATTTAGGGGGTTAAGAGCTCATCAAAGGTGCTTTGTAGCTGTCCGATAGTATTTTAGAGGAGTCTGGAGCATCTCAGGGCATATTCAAGGAGTTTTAGAGGTCCTTGGAGGAGTTTAAGAGGCCGAAAGGAAATTCAGGGATCTTCAGATCAATATAGAGGAGTTCTAGATAAGATCGGTTGAACCTGAAAGCTGCTTAGAGAACATTTAGAAAGATGTTAGTGCAGTTTATCAGACCCCAGCACTCTTTAAAAGGATACTGCAGCTCCCCAGAACTGCTCAGTGTGCTTTTGAGGAGTTTTGGAGGAATTTGGAGTTATTTTTCAGATCTTTAGAGCTGTTTACAGGAAGTTTAAAGGCATTTTAAAGGTGGCAATAAATTGTTAGAGATGTTTAGAGCCATTTAGTGGCACTTTAGGGCTGATTAGAAGAGTTTTAGAGTGGCTTAGAGACGATTTAGAGTTGTGTAAATTACATCTCTTTGGAGGCAATTGCCTCACTGCAGCAATACAGAGGCCCTTGCAGCTCTGCTAAGCTAATAAAAGGACTTTTAGAGACATTTAGAAGAGCAATACAGTGGGTTAGAGCTGCCTAGAGGGGGTTAAAATCTGACAGTAGTTTAGAGATATTTTGAGAAATTTGAGAGTTCACCTCCCAGTTCAGTGCTGGTTCGGGGTTGGGACTGTCTTCCCACATCCTTCCAATCCACAATCGCTGTTTCTGACTCCCCTCACTGCCCCGTCCCTCTCCCCCAGTCCTTGGGCAGTCTCCACTTACCTTTGGAAGGAATGCAGTTAAGAAAATGATGGTGAAGATTTTAGGACTCTCTGATATTTACACTGATAAGCCCTTACGTAATTACCAGAAGGAAAGAGAACTGTGCTTTTGGCTAAACCAATACACAAGCTATTCCACAGAGGTTTGAAGGACAGCTAGGTCCAGTTCAGCAGTACTGCATAATACAGCGGATAATTACTAACTCTCTACGTTCTTCCTACCATCGTCAGGAGATGAATACCTGCACGTTGCCTTACTCTGATCTCCGGAGTGCTGGCATACCACCTGCAATCAGCAGTGCCAATGGTGTGGATGTGAGCTCAGAGTCTTAAGGGTGAGAGAAAGAAGAAATGGGTTTACTGTCACCATTTAAAATACTTCCTCTCCTTTATACTCATTTCAAGTGCATGTTTAATGCCAAATATAGCCTTCCAATGGAAAAGAAAAACAAACAAAAAGCCAAACATTTAGGAAGGCTTAAATGCCTGTGGGAATTTATCTTCAGGAGAATCTGAATACATGAACTCACATTCAGGTTCCAAAATCTGCATTGTAAATTTTGGGCACAGCAGAAGAAGAGTTTAGGCTGTCTGCAGCTGCATCGTGCTGTCCAGTGACCGGAAAAGTGTCTTCCCACTTAGCACTGAAATAAGCAGTAAAGTGTCAGTGGTGCCAAGGCTCAGAGGATAATAGGGACACCAGTGAAAACAACAACAAAAATCAGTTGCTATTTTTCCAAAACAAGTATAGGAATAAATATATGGCTTTATAGATTTAAGCAATTTTTCTATAAGGAAAATAAATTGACATGAATGTCAAAAGATTATCTAAATAACTCCATAGGGTCATTTCAAATAGGGATGTTACAAACACTTTTTTGTTGCCATGCGCCAACGTAGTGGAGCCACACATCTATTAAGAACTCCATTATTCAAATAACCGATTTGCTGAGGTAGGTTAACTACTAAAGCCAAAGGCCCTCCAAGTTTTCTCCAAATTTTTTTGTTGTTGCTGCATTAACACTTCCAACATCTTCTACCCTGACTACAACCTACCACCCCTGCCCTTTACTTCTGCTTTCCCCAAACCACACATCTCTCTACCTATACAGAGTTTTGACAGCTGGATTTTCCCGTTCCTCAAGCTACCATGAGTGCAGTGCTGGTTGGGCATAATTAAACTATAGTTTTGCTTCTGTTTCTCTCTGCAATAAATAAATGCATCCAGATACAGCTTTCTTTCAAACACAGACCTATCTATTTTCAGAACAAATACCCAAGCCTAAATGATTAAATTAAAAAAGACAACACCTAGGAAAGTGATGAAATTCTGTTAAATACCATCTTGGTTGGCTGGTATTCAGATAACCAGATAAGCTGACGTCATGTCCTCACATGTAGAGCACCTACCTCATTTTCTCTGCTCTAAATCCAAAGGTGCAAAACCAAAAATACTGACCTCTCAGATTTTAAATTTAAGTTTTAAACCGTAAAGTTGGGTATCAATTCTACCTGGAAGCTTACCAGTTTAAGTCTTCTAGACTTGAGCATAACCTAGAGGATTTTCCTAATTTAGGATTTTCTTAACTGTCCTAACAGAGACATTTAGAACGGCATGTCTGCTGCAGAAAAGATGTTTAACATGCCAAGATGTTAAGATGCTTAAATGTTTAATCTTCCCATTAACAGTTCACCAATAGATAGCAGAGTATATTCAAATGTAAGGCTTTAGAAACAGGAAGAACTAGCAGGGTATACGGGATCCATCAGTGAGCTAAAGTGACCACTGGCAACCGAGAGAGTTTGAGGAGCGTTTGTATTAAAGTCAAACTCACCTCTGAACGCACACAACAGTGCCACCTGCTGCAGAATGCAGCGCTGCCTCATCTTGAGAAAGGAGAGAAAGAGACCAAGTTCTTAAAGAATCCATCTCTGGAGGCCTTACTTGCATAATCTAAAGAATAAAAATGGGAAAAACCCACAGACACTACCAAAATCCCCACTGGTAGAAGATGGGAGAAGTTCTGATATGATTCATATTCATGCACCTGTATTTTCTCTCACCTTAGGCTATAGCTTAAGTCATTGTTAAATACAGTTTAAAAAAGCAAAAATAGCAACACAATCCATATGTGTCAAGGCTTTTTTTCTAGCAGACATTGTTACCTATGAGACCTTAATCTTGCTTCCCTGAATGAGATGATGTTGTCTTGAAGATAAAAATTCACCTTGTTCCGCGTTCTTGTTTCTGAGAAGAATCTGTCAACAGCAGAATGTGGATGAATTTGCAGGGAAGATGAATTCACTTCCTCTCCTTCCAGCACTCAGAGAGGATTGTGACTTTTCTGTGGATTTAGGTAAGTACTAATGCTGGCTAAGAAGTTTACTGAGACAATTGCTTGTGAGGTCCAGCTGATAGCTAGATCCCTAAACAGATCCATAAATAACCCTTATTTTGGAATGAAGCCAAGGGAATAAAGCAGTATATAAGGCTGAGAAAGCTTCCAGTCTCTCTTTGGGCTCCATGAACAGAAGACAGGAAGGTTTTGCAAGGTTTTAATGACAGCTGGAAGGAAGGATTAATTTAGGATTAATTCTCCAAAGCTAGAATGATTCCATAATGTGACTTTCAGCGGAGAAATCTTGGAAAATGCCAAGTCAACAGTTCTTTGGAGTGGTGTTGGATGTAGGAAGCTTTTTATTTGGTCAATAGCAGTCAGTCCCATTCAATCTCTGATGCAGTGAGCAGAGTCACTCATTTAGCAAGATTTTAGGTAATGCTGTCATTGAGTCAGCTGTTCAAGGTAGTAGGCAGATGCAATTATTTCATGTGTCATTTGTAACAAATTAGCTGGAATCAGGCAAAAAAACAGATGGACAAAATCCACATAAGCACTTCCAGAAAGCAAATTATTTTTGGCTGAAGGCCAATGGTAACAAATTGGTGTGCTGACAGAAGATGCATAGGTTAGAGCATAAGGTCTAAATACCATCTCATTAGAGTTATGGCAGAAATTTTGTTTCCGCAATTCACAAAAGATAATACAGACTCCCCTTGGAACAGCACTAAAGTACATTCAGCTGCCTCTTTAGAAGATGGTACGCTTGTGCTTCTTCATTTTCCCTGCTGGAAGCGAGAATAAGATATAAACTGGAATTTGCAAGACGGCTTTCTCTTTCTTTGAAGCAAGAAGATAAGAGGCTTCTTTTGGGAGATGAATGTGCAGAAAACCACAGTTCATCTAACGACATGTAAAGACACTTTTACTGTCCAGGACTATTATTCAGTAACTACAGTAACATCACATGCTCAACTTCTGTGTTGCGAAGTAAGGGCTTCTGCATCATCTGCTAGGTGTGTGTTTGCAAAAGCAAATGCATTTATATGTGAAGAGTCTCTCAATTCTTTTAAATCAAAATAATTATCAAACACAAGGCTAACCGATGTTCTGACAGGCTTAGGCAGAAATGCAAAACCGCCTGGAGCGTTTGGGTTCAGACCACTTGTTAGAACATGTGAGTGGCCACGCTCAGAGACACGTGGATCCCTCTCTGTCCCTCCCATGCAATCTTTTACTGCGCTACAGACTTGTAATTTACAACAACATGACTCAAAAGTTATCATTAACCATACTGTAACACATTTTTTCCAGGCTTCTCCAATCCTGACACAACTGACTCAGTGGAAAAAGATTCACCTTTTTAATGTGAGCAGTCTGTGCCTGCCTCTAGGGATACAGGCGACTTACAGCACACTCGCATGAATTTGACAGCAGCTATTGTAACGTTGCCTCAGAGCAGACGTAAGCATTTCTGCTTTACAGCTTGTTGCTTAAGGTCTTGTCTGGGCTTGTTATAGATAGGCTCTATAGAGGAAAAATGGAAATTACAAGTGATCATATCACAGGCTTGTCCTTACGCTTATCCAAGAGAAGCTGCTAGCCTGAAAAGCCATTACTGAAGCACAAGTTCATTACGGTGTTCTGCACAGAAGTGCCTGCTGAAAACAGTAAAGTAAAGCTACAAACCGCATGCTTTTATATCCTCGTGTCCTCACCTCTGCTCCTTGAGTTTAAGACAACAGTACAGAAAAACATCGCTTTGTCAGCTATTCTAGAAAAGACCAGCCAAGTCCCAGGCATATGTATGTGACACTGAACAGAAGTGTCACAGGCTACCTTTCAGACTTAATTACTGCCTGTGTAATTAGTACATTTCAGGCTCCTCTGTGGGCAGCAGCTCTTTGTATTAGAAGCATGTACAAGGGGAGTTTTGTGTTTATGTAAGCAGTATGAGCCTTTACTGCCCATTTATGCTGTTCCTCATGCAGGAGANCCCACAGACACTACCAAAATCCCCACTGGTAGAAGATGGGAGAAGTTCTGATATGATTCATATTCATGCACCTGTATTTTCTCTCACCTTAGGCTATAGCTTAAGTCATTGTTAAATACAGTTTAAAAAAGCAAAAATAGCAACACAATCCATATGTGTCAAGGCTTTTGTTTCTAGCAGACATTGTTACCTATGAGACCTTAATCTTGCTTCCCTGAATGAGATGATGTTGTCTTGAAGATAAAAATTCACCTTGTTCCGCGTTCTTGTTTCTGAGAAGAATCTGTCAACAGCAGAATGTGGATGAATTTGCAGGGAAGATGAATTCACTTCCTCTCCTTCCAGCACTCAGAGAGGATTGTGACTTTTCTGTGGATTTAGGTAAGTACTAATGCTGGCTAAGAAGTTTACTGAGACAATTGCTTGTGAGGTCCAGCTGATAGCTAGATCCCTAAACAGATCCATAAATAACCCTTATTTTGGAATGAAGCCAAGGGAATAAAGCAGTATATAAGGCTGAGAAAGCTTCCAGTCTCTCTTTGGGCTCCATGAACAGAAGACAGGAAGGTTTTGCAAGGTTTTAATGACAGCTGGAAGGAAGGATTAATTTAGGATTAATTCTCCAAAGCTAGAATGATTCCATAATGTGACTTTCAGCAGAGAAATCTTGGAAAATGCCAAGTCAACAGTTCTTTGGAGTGGTGTTGGATGTAGGAAGCTTTTTATTTGGTCAGTAGCAGTCAGTCCCATTCAATCTCTGATGCAGTGAGCAGAGTCACTCATTTAGCAAGATTTTAGGTAATGCTGTTCAAGGTAGTAGGCAGATGCAATCATTTCATGTGTCATTTGTAACAAATTAGCTGGAATCAGGCAAAAAAACAGATGGACAAAATCCACATAAGCACTTCCAGAAAGCAAATTATTTTTGGCTGAAGGCCAATGGTAACAAATTGGTGTGCTGACAGAAGATGCATAGGTTAGAGCATAAGGTCTAAATACCATCTCATTAGAGTTACGGCAGAAATTTTGTTTCCGCAATTCACAAAGGATAATACAGACTCCCCTTGGAACAGCACTAAAGTACATTCAGCTGCCTCTTTAGAAGATGGTACGCTTGTGCTTCTTCATTTTCCCTGCTGGAAGCGAGAATAAGATATAAACTGGAATTTGCAAGACGGCTTTCTCTTTCTTTGAAGCAAGAAGATAAGAGGCTTCTTTTGGGAGATGAATGTGCAGAAAACCACAGTTCATCTAACGACATGTAAAGACACTTTTACTGTCCAGGACTATTATTCAGTAACTACAGTAACATCACATGCTCAACTTCTGTGTTGCGAAGTAAGGGCTTCTGCATCATCTGCTAGGTGTGTGTTTGCAAAAGCAAATGCATTTATATGTGAAGAGTCTCTCAATTCTTTTAAATCAAAATAATTATCAAACACAAGGCTAACCGATGTTCTGACAGGCTTAGGCAGAAATGCAAAACCGCCTGGAGCGTTTGGGTTCAGACCACTTGTTAGAACATGTGAGTGGCCACGCTCAGAGACACGTGGATCCCTCTCTGTCCCTCCCATGCAATCTTTTACTGCGCTACAGACTTGTAATTTACAACAACATGACTCAAAAGTTATCATTAACCATACTGTAACACATTTTTTCCAGGCTTCTCCAATCCTGACACAACTGACTCAGTGGAAAAAGATTCACCTTTTTAATGTGAGCAGTCTGTGCCTGCCTCTAGGGATACAGGCGACTTACAGCACACTCGCATGAATTTGACAGCAGCTATTGTAACGTTGCCTCAGAGCAGACGTAAGCATTTCTGCTTTACAGCTTGTTGCTTAAGGTCTTGTCTGGGCTTGTTATAGATAGGCTCTATAGAGGAAAAATGGAAATTACAAGTGATCATATCACAGGCTTGTCCTTACGCTTATCCAAGAGAAGCTGCTAGCCTGAAAAGCCATTACTGAAGCACAAGTTCATTACGGTGTTCTGCACAGAAGTGCCTGCTGAAAACAGTAAAGTAAAGCTACAAACTGCATGCTTTTATATCCTCGTGCCCTCACCTCTGCTCCTTGAGTTTAAGACAACAGTACAGAAAAACATCGCTTTGCCAGCTATTCTAGAAAAGACCAGCCAAGTCCCAGGCATATGTATGTGACACTGAACAGAAGTGTCACAGGCTACCTTTCAGACTTAATTACTGCCTGTGTAATTAGTACATTTCAGGCTCCTCTGTGGGCAGCAGCTCTTTGTATTAGAAGCATGTACAAGGGGAGTTTTGTGTTTATGTAAGCAGTATGAGCCTTTACTGCCCATTTATGCTGTTCCTCATGCAGGAGACAGGCAAACTAGCAGTATACCTATGCTGCTGAACTCCCGTCTTACATGTTCTACAAACATCTGGGACCTCAGGGTGCTAAACCAGTTCCTTCATATTATTTTCCCGTGTACAAAGGTGTAAGCATACTCAGATTTTCCCCTACTTGGAGGTATCAGTGAGACTGTGTGTCAGCTGCCATCATAACCCCTTCCCCATCTGCCTAATTATATATGATACGGGTGCATATATAGTTATGCACAGAATACATGTCCTCATGCCTGCCCTGCAGTCTCTTCCAAGTGTTGACATGTTCTCTCAATGTATATGTGAAAAACAAAGAGTGCTGGAAAACAACCCTTCGGGAAAACACTGACGATTGTTCTCCAACCTCAGGCCACTCCACCAGAACAGTCAGCTCTTTGTCGGGGACAGACACGTCAGCTGGACACATACAACTGACTGGGGATTTGTTCTGAGTCTCTCTGCTGCAGGAACAAAACCAGAATTCACAGGGAGCTTGTGTTTATCTACACATTAATTGCCCCCTTTCAAGGCAATACATCCCTAGGCTCCTGATCAGCTTCTGCTTCTCCAAAATACCCTGCTGATTTTCCTGTCTGAGTCAAGCAGAACACAGGTAAAATTGAGAGAAAGTTTACTCCATGAAGGTACAAAGCATGCAGAGAACTGGTTCCGTATTTCAGGCCTCAGCATGTTCTAATAGGCTCCATTAGTAAGCCACTCTACACCATCCCACTTCTGTGGCTTCAGAGAGCTTTGTGGCTTTAGTTTGCAATTGCTACTTGGTATGGTTTGGGGTTTTTTTTATTCCCCCTTTCAGAATAGGAATGTATCACATGGCATGCTGATGAAGTTCTCTGCAAGTAAAACATATTCCCTGTTAACAGTCATTCTCGGCTACTGATTTCCAATATCCCGGAGAGTTCAGCTGAATGTGGCTGCAAGGAATTTGCACAAACCACGACAGACACGGGAGGTGTTCTCAGAACTCCAACTGTGAAGTTTAAGCTGCCCCATTGTGCTGGTACCTAAGTATGTCTGGAGCTGCAGCTGGTTAAATGTAGAACGCAGCTTCACTTCGTGTATTATAAGCAGGACAGAATTTCACAATAGCTTTGTATAACCCCTTTGTGCAAATATCCAAGGGCTAAGGGGGCTGATCAGTCTCAAATACTGCTCAGAACAGACAGCCACTATAGAACACTGTCTTTCATAACATGCCAGCAGAAATCTCGTGAGGATGGTCCTAGCTTAGTTTGCAGCCAGATTTCTACCAAACATTTTACTCCAGGGGTAAAAAGGAAAACCTGTCATTCTGTACCATCACTCTCATGTAATGAGTCTGGGGGGGAATGTTATTTATGTGGAATCCTTTCTGCCGAGAGCACAAAACCTGCTGCTGACCCTGACATAAGTAGGCACAAAGCCACAGAAACCAGGGGAAGTTACACAAGGGTGCAGAACTGTTTATGGAGCCAGATCACACACTGGACCCAATGTTGCCTTGTGGGCAGTAGGTGGGGCTTTCGGCATTCGCGTGGGAGCTCTCCAATGAGACCTGGAGGAGGACAAGGCTACAACCTTCTGGTTTTCATAACAGCATCTCCCTCCAGTAGGGCTGAGGCATGGGCGGAGCTTGATGAAACTCAAATAAACACTGACACACAGCATCTTGTGAGTATGTGCAGCCTCAGGACAGACTGCAGTAGCTAAAAGGATAAGGACAGCTTAAAACGTAAGTGTGTCTACTTTCTCCACTTTCTTAATATAATTAGGAGCTTGTGGAACGGCACATTCCAGCTATACTTACTCGTGGCATCCATATAACCTGCAAAGATGCCCGCTATGCTCTGTCCCTTTGGCCCGTGTGTTAACAGCTGCAGAAAAAGCCTAGGCACCCTACAGTCATATTTATATGAAGAGATGGAAATCTCAAAGCTCAGCTTTCCGACAGATGTAGAAATGAATTCAACTGTAAACATCTGGAGTAGTCGTCTCCGTTTGGCTCGTTCCACCCCCCCAGCATTGTTTTATGTAATTCAAAAATATTTCTTACATGCAGTTACCAACAGCACTGGCCACAGTTACACAAGACAGAGCTGTGAGAGATCTAATCAGAAATTACGAAAAGGTGTGTCAGGGAGGGGTTGGGATTGTCAAGTACAGAGACAAACCAGCTACTACAACAGCATGTGCTGAAATGGAGGAACGTTTACCTCTCTACGTTCTAACATACCCAGGGAGCACGTGAAGAGGAGAAATGTGTTTTCCATCACTTTGTAGCAAGGAGAAATAGGAAGTGAAGTGACAGCAGAGCAGCAGCATTTTTGCCTTTGAAACAGCAAGGGATAAAATATTGTAGGATGTTTCAGCGTAACTGCTCACATTTGCTTCTAATAAAATGACTGAATTCCTGCTTTATTGTTATGTTTTGATGATTTGTCAATACTACTGACAAGAGGTGTATGAGTACCACTGTCCACTTTGGGACTGTGCAGCAGCCTCTGGTGACCAGTCATTCTGGTAAGACTGCTGAAGATGGTGCATCTTCAGCCTGGGACAGGGAGGGTGACAGTGCCTCCTGTTAACAGCTGGCACCAGTCTCCTGCTCGTGGTTCTCTGATCTTGCCTTACTCTAGGGCAACAGCTCAAGGAGCTGCTAGAAAAAGCTCAACATGTAAGTGCTCTGTGCACTACTTATTTTAAGGATTCTAAGTGAAATCAGTGCCAGCAGGTTTTTTGGGGTGTTGTTGTTTTGATAAAATATTTTCAACCTCACAGATCCCAAAGAGTAAACTCCTTGTAGCCACCTTTAAAGCAGGGTACAGAAGAGGATTAACAGTATTCAACAGTATTGTACATGTCATAAGAAAATGAAAACAGATAAGAAAGTGGTCAGGTACCGCAAAGGCAGGTCTTGATTTTACAAAAGCAGCCATGGTACAAAAACAGCCGTTCACAAATATGTTAAAGATGGCATACATTAAAGACCTTTTACCACTAGAGGTGGGATGTGCTGAGAATTGCAGCCATGCACCTTTAATACTAAAAGCCCATGAAAAAAGTAGAGCCACAAGTGTCAGAGAAGCAGCTTCTCACTGTATGGGCAGCTATGAACAGTTGCGGCTGACAAATGAAAAATAACCTCAGAGTTTGTTCTGTAACCCAAGAAACACACGATGAAAAGACAATGTACTATGATCTGAGAATTGAGATAACTGATGAATTCTCTACATGCTGTCTTTGCAACTTGAAGTGCAAAGAACATCGTAATACAATAGAAAGCAGAGACGTTCTCAGGATGTAGCGCTGTGCACTATGTGGTTATTTCAATAGTGATTGATAATTTTCCCTTGCTTTACTTTGGGACAGTGAGAGAAAGTTAAACGTTTTCATGTTTTCAGCCTTTTCCTTCAGCCTGTGAAGGCTATCTAGGAAAGTAGCTACGTATTCATAAATGCAGAAAATCTCATCTATTCACAGGACTCTGGGGCCAAAGGCCTTTAAGAAGGGCATCAGCTATTATGAGAGGCCCATTGAAGTTACAGATAGTCAGTAATACCAGAGTACCCATCCACACCAATACCTTTTCATCCAGGAGCAAGTTGGCTGAACTCCTCAAGGCATTTCCACAAAACTGCCATTTGCTGAATCTCAAATCCTCTGTTTTGTGGCCAAAAGTGAAGGCAGTGTATCCTTGAAGATGAACACTCCCACATCAGCCTAGAGGTAGCTTCTTGATCCTGCTTCTCTGTTGGTTCCTTCAGGGCTAAGAGAATTTCAGCCCTTGTTGAATGACTGGGGATAAGCAGTGTGAGCCAGTTTTCAGGGACAAATGCCTTTTAGAAAGTCTTTTGCTTGAACTTTTGCAGTCACTTCTCAATGTAGCAAGTGTTACTGAAAGGCTGGAGACCAGAGGCTGAAGAGCAGCTCTTTGACAATAGGCCGAAAAGCCCTAGTTCTTTCTTCTTGGAAAGGCCAATGAACTGTGTCTGTCTTTCAGCTCTGCTAAGATGATCAAATCCTTCAAGCAAACATTTCTGTCCCTGGATCTGCAGTCCCCTCGGTGGAGCTCAGCAGAAACGATGGTAACCGCTGAAGGCCAAGGGGGAACAGAGGGCTCTGCAGCCAGGGTGCTGCAGGGCTAAGGCGGATTTAGGATTTCCAGACCAATAATAATGGAAGACCTGGGAAGTGTTACTAGACACTGTTGACACCTAATTGTAAAGAAGAGGGATTTTATGAGCTCTGAGGAGCTCAGCCCAATTTTGCTGTCTGCAGCAGTTTGGCATTGAGGGTATGCCTAGAGTCTGCAGCAAAGACCTCAGTGCAACTCTATTCTCATGACAACTTGGAAAAGGTAGCCATTAATTTGTCATTGTTAATATTCATCTCATGGTTACTTGTGACTTTTGCTGCCTTTCAGACAAAGGATTACGAACTGCGTCAGTACGAGACAGCAAAGTGGGTCAGCACAGTCATTCGGGGAGAAACCCAGAAGGAGGCAATGCGCCAGGGCTTCTGGAAGCTCTTCCACTACATCCAAGGGAAGAATGATAAAGGTATATAATGTGCTGGTTTGGAACAGCAAGAAGCACACGTGGCAGACAAAGCTACATAATATAAGACAGCACATAAGCTGTGGGACAAAGCAGGTTCCCCACCCCAGTCTAACACCCATGTGCTTCCCCGAGGCTTCTGCTTTGGTTTCTGCTTTCAGGATGAGTCTGCATCACCCTTTACTGCAGCATTCAGGCACTACCTTTACTTGCAGCTTAAGACAATTTTTTCCCCTCTCCTTTAGAAATAAAGATTGACATGACTGTGCCAGTGACATGCCTGATAAAATCTGGCTGTGCAGACTTCAAGATCTCCTTCTTTGTGCCTTTTGAACACCAGGACTCTCCACCACAGCCCACTGACACGGATGTGTTTATTGAAGAGCGGAAGGCAGCATCCATCTTTGTCCGGTAAGCAGCAGCGGCACAGCTGACACTAAGGGTGATTTTTAACTGCGGCTATATCCTGCTGTTCAGAGCCTTGACTGGCAAAACCTGAGCATTTGGAAATCTTTTTATGCTTGGGTGTCTTAGTAAGAACAAAGAGAAATGACCAAGTTTTGAACCTTTCATTTTTTCAGACTCTTCAACATTGCATTGAGTGGGTTTTACAGAACTGCAGCCTGCAGAATCCTCTTGGACACACGCTGTGCTACAGAACACCTAAATCACTCTTCCACCCCCCTTTATTTATAGTCCAAAACTCCCACAAAACCTGCCTGGCAGTTCTTTATTACTGGAAAAAGCACTCAAAGCTACACTTGCCCCCTCTGCATGTACTAAACCACAGGCAACAATGTGTCACCTAGTGCCCTCAGAATTACTGGCAACTTAGAGGAATCTTTATTTTTTAAAAAATCCTTTTAACATAGCATTCAAAACCATATACTCCCCCCCAACAGCTAGTTCTGCAGTTTACCTAATAACCACCTGCATCAGAAGTGCTCAAACACTACAGGCTTTGCAAGACTGCAGTTTCCTTCTGTGAAAATAAAGCAGGGGCTTGAACTCTTAACAAAAAGGTTTCTCCCCTTTTACTTTTTCCAGGTCCTTTGGTGGATTTGCCTCCCCAGAGAAATATGCTGAGGAAGCTGAAGTCTTGGCCAGAATCTTGAGAAATAGAGGCCAACCATTCCATGAAGACTTCTTCTATACTGCAGGCTATGACAGTCCCTTCAAGCTCTTTAACAGGCACAATGAAGTGTGGTATTTTAAAAAGTAATATGGTGGGGGGGATATTAAGAGGCTACTAATCATCTCTGGATGCACACAGACCTTATTAATGGCTTTTGCTTTAGTGCAGAAGAGATTTAATATGCACATGGACACAGGATCATGTCTAATTTTCCCTAGGATTAAATACTATTCTGGCTAAAAATATTTCAGCTCTTTCTACAACATGTAATTTAAATTCAAGTAGATGGTACCAACTGGAGTGAGAAGGAGATATAACAGACTTATTCCTCTTACTGAAAGTTTCTAGGAGACACTAGCTCAAGTGTTATGGAGAATGAGTTCTTCATAGAGCTGACTTTTCCCATATCTCTCCTGAGACTACAGAAACATAAGGAAAATTAAATGAATTCTTCAAAGAAACCTTCATTTATGAGTTCTGGGAAGCAGCAATACTTTAGCAGGCCCTAGTACCTCATAAGCAGTAACTTTAAAAAAAAATAATATTCTCAAAATTCCCCACCTCTCCAACTCAATCATTTTTCTCCTCATGGAGGCTGGACGCTGTCTTGCTCCAGACTAATGCCAGTGACCAGATTAGAGCGAGTCCAGTGGAAAAGGGTTCAGTGTCCAAGCTGTATGCTTATTCTGTGCATGTCACTGGCACCTCAACCTAATACCAGACTTACTCGTGGCCTGTTAATTTTAGGAGCAAATACACAAGTAATAGTGTTTAGCTCTCACCTACAAAACACTCATTACTACTTCAATTATTTAGCTTTGTCCAAATCTCAGTCTTGGTCAGGTCAACTGCAGTCCACACACCAACAATACCTCACACCCAACCTAAGACACTTGCAGGACTAGCATTTAAACTAGTTTAGTCCCTGCTCTAAATAAATCAAGCATTTGAAGCTTTTATAAACTAGCCTAGAGCTGGTTTACAGCAAGCTATTCAAATCAGAAAGCAGTTCACAACAACAGGTAGAGTTTACAAATTTTTATTGGTTCCAATCAGTATCAGACAAACATTACCAGTATGGTAAAAAAACCTTTGCTTTTTTAATGCTGTTCATGCAAGTGTAACCCATTGTTCTGCAATCTTCCACCTATTAAGACAGACATAAGAACCATTATAAGGCACCAAGCCAGCACAAGAAGCTTACTGGGAACCACTCAGACCTTGGATAATTCATCTCTGTTCAGAGAGAGAGTTCAAGCTAAGGTTATCATCATTTGTTCCCACAAATAAATTTTATCACTACTACACTTACACTCACCTTCTTGGCTCTTCACACAGTAGTTTCAAAGTTGCCTCCTCACCTAAAGGAAAAAAACCACAATGAACATACACAGTAGCACAACTGCTAAAAGTTCCCCAGCAGCTTTGTAACCTCAGAGAAAAGTGGAACGGAAATTGTAATATCACAGTAATTCATTTGGCAGAATCAAATTTCATCAGTGGCTACAAATTTTCTCAGTTTTTAACAGAATTCATCTGCTGTGTTGTCTTACCGAGTGAGGCTGCAGACAGCACAGTCCTTTCCTGAGAAAGAGAGAAGTTGTTTCAGAATAAGACATCACTATATGTAAGTTCATTTATCTCTGAAATTCTATTCACTCAACTAATTTTACCCACAAGGAGGCTGCATTTCAGCTAGCAACTGACAAGAACTTCAACTTGCAACACCCAAATAGGATATACAAAGCTCACAAATCCTAACTCAACTGGAAATACAGAATTACTAATATTGGAAGAATTGGGGAAAAGTACAAAGCTGCCACTCACTTTGCCATACTGTCTTTCCCCAACAGAAAGTTGTATTCAGTGAGTTTTGATTCCTAAAATACAGGTCCCATAGAAATCCCCATGAAAACCTAGGCTTAAAAGTGAAAACCAGTCTGTTGGAAGAAACGTGTTTGTACAGCAATCATGTAGAACTTTATCTGAAATTTGTGTACAGCAAACATAACCAAGACTGGCAAAAATTAACAAGTGACAACCACAGCATATAGGGTTGGTGTTTTGCCTTTCTTCTTCTTCATTGAAGAGTGCAGTGTTACAGTGTCAGTTCACAGACTAGCCAGATATATGAGCTATGAGTTGTGACAGGCATGTTTGCTGCTGTGCATCCTGCTGTGCTACATTATCAACGCTGTACTGGCTAAGCGGTCTCCACTGATTCAGCTCCCTTTTTATTTCCACTGTGTGAAGACATCCTGCAATAAAACCCCAGTTTTGGAGCCACTGAGGCCACATCTGTTCATACCAACAGAACTCTACATGAAGTTTACACTGAGTACAGTTCAGGAATTGTCAGAAAGAGCCCTTCCCTTTCAAGTAAAATTCTGAATTACTTAGAAGTGCATTCTTGCTTCAAGCCCATCATGTTTACTCCCACAGCAGCTGAGTGGAAGATCAGAATACAACCACAGAAGACAAATCAGATCTATTGTAAGACTAATTTTAGCACCACTATCCAGGCATTTAGCAC
Organism: Syrrhaptes paradoxus; assembly: GCA_013400615.1. Classification (NCBI taxonomy): domain Eukaryota; kingdom Metazoa; phylum Chordata; class Aves; order Pterocliformes; family Pteroclidae; genus Syrrhaptes; species Syrrhaptes paradoxus. Next base: position 17,883 of record VZTO01012815.1, read on the forward strand.
ACAGACAATATTCCAGTAATTATCAAACCCCATGTACCCTTACACTTACCTCAGACATAAGTTAAGTCTTGTTTTTCCACACAAACACCCCAGGAGCTTTACTCTGTAACAAGTGAAATTTTATTAACACACTCTCCTTGGCACTGCCTCAAGAGTTAGCTTGAATGTGTGTACTGTTTCAGTGCATGAGTCCTCCTCAGCCCCATTCAGAGAGATTCCCATTGCTTAGAATTCATCATCACCAACAGTACATGCTTAGAGGAGCTTAATGTTTTGTTACTTTTGTTTCTGCATGGAAGAGAGAACCTGACCTCAGCATTTCAGACCTTACCCCCAGCCACATCTTCATTCACATCACGTAAAAGCTCTCATCTAGCCATTGAGACAGTTTACCACTATTTAAGATCAGTGCTACTCCCTGCAAAAGCCCTCTAGTTAATTTAACCTGTAAGAAGTTGAATAGCAAATAATTGCATTGATTTGCATCAGAACAAGCTCTGCACTGAATGACCACACATTCATTCTTATGAGCTAGGAACTCCAGCAGTCTCTAGCAGTCACATTATTTCAGCTGGTCCACACTTTTTCAGCAGCTCCACTGCAGTTAGAGTCCGGCACCAATTAACCTCCCCACCACCCATCAGGCAGTTCTGACCAGTTGTATGCATTTGCTGGCAACTTACTTTTTCTGGCAGCACTATCAACTGCAGCACTTGGCAGCTCCACTGCCCCAGCCCTGGAACAAAGCAAAGTATCAGGAGAGCACACAGGCGAGCACACGAGGATGAAGTCTAGTCAGGTGCCTGACATCAGATAGAGCTAATTGCAGACCTCCATGATTGAAGTCAAGGTAGTCACATCTCATCACACAGGCAGCTCACACTGTCAGTCACTGGACAGCTATCTGCTTTAGGCTAATGCTGCTACAGGCAAGAGGGCAATTACACTAATAGTGCTGTCAGAGCAACTTCATGAGCTCACAGGCACACAGTGAAGTTTAGCACAAACCAGCCTGCCAAGGCTGGGCCTTATCCAGCAGTTCCCCCCTTAAGCAGCCTCCTGTTTTGTCTGAGATGCAAGCAGCAGCCAGCACTGGCCCACTGCACCTCCCCCTCCAGCCTACACGCAGTTACTTCACTTCTAGGCATATTTTTTTAACGCAAATACTTGCAAGTTACAACAAGTACTTACATCACAATGAGAAGCACTTTGGAAGCCTGCAAAGGAAGACTTGCTGTTAGATAGGGTCCAGGAGAAAGTTTTCACCTAAGAACAACTCCACTGAAATACTGTATCAGCGTTTGGTCAATTTTTATCCTCATTGGGATCAGAGACCTGATTCAACATCATCTACAGTAGACTGCAACGCTCCTGCCCCCTTCCACAAGAGGGGTGTAAAGCCATCCCCCAGCACTCTCCCCAACACCCTTTAGATGACTGCTGAAACTGCAGAAAGGAGCAAACCTCCACATTGCAGAGTTCAGTGACATGAACTTTGTCTAAACATCTCAGTTGGCCTAAACCAGGAAAAGAATTTCCAATAATAAATTCATAGTAATGCCACATTCATCATTCAAGGCATTTAGTCTCAACAGGCCCATTCTAGAAATCTTTAGCACAACAAAACAATTACTTTATACTTTTTAGGGTACTAGTATCTTTGCTTCAGATTTTACAGAAACAAAATGGATTTGCAGACTCTCTTCTCTCCAAAAGCAAATTCCCAAGCACAAATGCAGCATCCATCTAAAAAACATTTTGCAATTACCTTCAATTGTGGAGGCCGTCTTCACCAACACCAGTAACAAATGAAATAGCTTCTCACACTGGAGGCACAGGTATCCTCTGTCCAGGGCAGCCTGGAAAGCAACAGAACACTTCTAGAGCTTGTAGCACTAACACCAGATCAACCAAGATTTAGTATTATTGAACATATTCTGCTGGTTTTTGTGCTTAACTTCACAAGCAGAGCCTACTCTTTATCCTTCTATTGAATTTTTAATGTTTAGCCCATTTACTGATCTTCTGAGATAAATTTTTAGAACACATTTATGGAACAAAAGAAAGAAGTGTTTCACCCTCAGGTTTCCAGATGAATTGTCTCACAAACTTAGCCTAAGGTACAGGAGGCTGCATCAGATAGGAGCGAAAGACAGTACCAGCGTGATCATCACGGGTCATCTGCTGAACTATGCTGTCATCACACACAGCCTTTTCACACATCAGGATATCAATTAGTTTTTACAGACAGAGTCAACAGAATAATTACCTTGCACAGCTTACAGCTTCACCTTCCCGTGCCTGCAATAAACGAAGAAAAAAAAAATCAGATTCCCTCAGCCTTTGTGCCCAAGCCTACAGCTTCTTGCAAGAGATCACAAGAGCCAGATACATCAGATAGGAGCGAAAGACAGAACTGTTCTACACAGGATATTCTGCTGAACTATGCCATCATCACTGTATCTGCTTTGGAAGAATACCACCAAGCAATCACCTCCTGTGACAGCTTTGAAAAACTGAAGTTCTCCAAATAAAACAGAAACATTCAAGAGTTCTGATTTAGTTCTCAGAATCAACTGTTTCTGGGTAATAGTGGAAATTAACCCCAAAGTATTTCCCTCCCATTTTACACATCCCACCCTTTCCACTGCAGTGCTTCAACAGCTCCATGGAAGAAACCCCTACCCAGACTACATGTTTCTCACCAGGTGATGTTTCTTCTGCAAGCCTTCCAAGTGTACAATTCAAACCCTGGAAGAAAAAAAGCTTATGAATAATATATTCAGAAGTCAAAACATCAAGGGGAATTCTAAGCTGTTGTGCCTCAGAGAAGAGCCATGGTGGTAAAAGTGCTCATCATTCTCTTGGTCAAGAGTAGCAAATATGTGTCATCATTGTGGCACCAGAGGGAAAACTTAGCTCAGGGAATGAAGTCTGCCTACTGATGTTATTAGAACAAAACATACTGTCTTGACAAACACTAAGCACCATTTTACATTGAATTTTCAACAAAATTTTTTACCTTGTGAAGTAGCGTCAAGTCTCCATATCCAGTGGCTGATCTGGAAGAGATACAATTGCTTCAGACACTCGTAGAACTAGGGGGAGTACCTCTGGCAGTGACACAGCACAGAACAAAGCCTCAGCACAGAGTTTTCAGAAATCACTTCTGTCCACTACTCTTATACTGAAACCATCACAGGCTCTCTCTGATTTAGTTCTCAATCCTGATAGGGTTTTTTTGAAACATGTGTCAGGCACATGTCCAAACAACAAACTGTTCATATTGTTGTGCATGGGGGGGCAGCAGTGACAAAGGATAAAGGTATCTAGGTGCTACTGTAGTCTGCTTGGAGGCTGGACTAGTGGTTCAGAAACAGGAGCCACACATCCACTCTCCAGTACAAAGACACAGGTGACTCTCCCAGCAGAAGAGCCAGGAGTGCCTGCAGAGACACCAGAGGCAATTACTGGAGTACAAACACCAGTCTTATAACTTCCTGAGATACAGGAGTACTCTGGGCTAGTTGCTCGAAGTGTACCTACACCTTAATTCTCAACTTAAATTCCATATTTCAGAAGCAGCACCTACCTGTTTCAATGCCATAAGAGAAGGAAGAGCGTAGTTGATGCATCTTAAACTGAAAACACAAGAGTATGTTAGTTTTTCTGTGAAGAATGCAGATGTTCACAACACATTCTCTTTTGAAAAATGCAAGTAAAACCCAAAACAATGTCCTGAACCTTACAGCAAGGCTCTCTTGAGGCAATCCACACTTTTGCTCTTGAGACAGAAGCCACAAAAATTGCTAGCTCATATTTTTAAGCAGGACAGAACGACTAAACTTCTTTAAGTACTAGTACCAAATCAGCCCTCTAGCCATTAATTTTGCTTGGCTGCTCAGTGAGGACAGGTGTTTCAGTCATGCCAGATCTGTCACTACACACTGTCCTGTGCCCAGCTCAGATATGTTGGCATTCATCACAGTCTCAGATGTCCCTACCAACATAGTTCTCATCATGCGCAGGCACTTGGAGGCCCAAGTGAGCTATCGTCACGGGGCCTTTCATTGTACCACTTGTGTTTGGGGAAGGCTGTCTCCTCATTCACCAATACAGTATTGGGCACGGGACAACCTCCACCTTCCCCACAACGAAAGGGCTCTTCCAGTACCTGCTTCTGAGCATTAATTTACAGAGGAGCAGCAACACGTATGTTTTGCACACACACCACTTTCCATTTACCGGTGAAAACCACCTCCCTAAGAGCATAGTGCAAAATGGGGGAAAGAAAAAAAGAGAAATCTAAAGCTGATCTCTGCAGCTGCCACACCATCCCGCCATCTTCCAGGAGCATTTCCCATGAGAAAACGGCTTCCAGGCGAGACCCCGCCATGCGGGCTGAGCCCTGCCCCTCCCCAGAGCTCTCACCCCTCCAAACCGAGCCCAGGCCGCGGGCTCGCTCCCCCCGCGCTCACCCCCCTCCCCAGGCGCCACCCTCTCCACCGCGCCGCGGGCTGACCGGCCTCAAGGCACAGGGCCCCCGGCCTGCCACCTCCCCGGGGCCTGCGCTCGCCTCCCCTTCCCGCGGCCCGCGTGGGGGCTCCACGGCACCCCCTCTCCCACACGAATCCCTGCTAGGGTCTCCTCCCCCTCCCCGGAGCCTCCACGAGCGGGATTCCCGTCAGAGCGCCCTAGCGGCCTAGGCCGCAGCCCGGGCCCCCGCGACCCAATCCACCTCCATCCTCCCCCGCCAGCGCCCATCGGGAGTTAATCCCCGCCCGCAGCGCTTCCGCACCGTCCCTCAGAGCGGCGCGGGCCCGCACGGGGTGGGAAAATCCCCCCACTCACCGGGAGGGCCGCGGCGAGCGCTCCCACCCACCACCAGCTAGGGGCGAAAAGGCCTAAGTAAGGCCTGCGCGCCCTTTATATAGCCGCGGCGCCGATCACGTAAGCACGGCGCAGCGGGCGGCGCGCGGCCCCTCCCCTGACGGCGCGGCGCCGGGGGCGTGGCGTGGCGAGGGGGGCGTGTCGCCGCGGCGGG